>OZJO01029341.1:0-14217 GCA_900406225.1 Acrobeloides nanus | reverse complement strand
AGGATTTGATTTGAAAAATATTTTGCGAGGTCAAATTTTGTTCATGCTCACTTGGGTAGTCATTTGGCACTAGCTCCAAAATATCTATTGTTTTGAATCATAATTTGTATTGATGAAGAAAAATTGATCAAATTGGATTGAGTCATAAAAACCGGGCTATTGCAATGTAATTTTTTCAAAAGAATTGTATTTTCTCGGGTTGCCTTTATATATAACCCTTTAAAGAAAGCCCTCAACCCGGTTATCCATGAATCAACAGCATTATTTTTGCATATTTGAAAATTTTATAAATCAAGAAATAATATTTCACACGAAACAAAACACCGATATTTAAACAATAACGCCAAACAATTGACTTCAAACACTATATGATCTTAATCAACAAAAAAATTGTATGCGGACGCATAGGTGGACAGAGGGAGTAAATAACATAATGGTTGAATAAGACAAACTATGGCAGTTCGATGCAAATCACAAAGCATTTTTATTTGCGTATCCTGGGGGAGGGTCCCAATTGGCACCGCTGCCCACCTATGGATCAGATGCAATCCTTTTTGTTATTTGATCAAAATGATGGTTGAACTTTGAAAGCGAAAAATTTTCTTCAGAATATTCTTAAGTGCTGCTCTGTAAGTATTTAGAACAAACAATAATAACATTGCATCTATCAACATACACATCATAGCAACTACTGTATAAAACGTAGATAATAGTATGTAAATTTCAAAATAAACAATCGGAATTTCCATTATAGGTAGATAAAGCATTAGAGCATAAAAATTTTTGTGAATAATAACCAAAGCTATGTAAAATAAATAACATAATGGTTGAATGAGACAAACTATGGCAGCTCGATGCAAATCACTCAGCGTTTTTGTATCATAATGACTCCCAACAAACAACAATTTCTTCATTCTTCGGATTTTTAGAAAAATCAAGATAGAAAGGATTGCTGTCAATGACAGTATAACAATGTAGAATAAAATTTCCATATAGAAATTATTATCCAAAAGTAACATAATTTCAACATATACAAGAATGGAAATATCATAGACAATTAAAGAAAAGATATAAAATTTGGTTACTTTTGAAAGAAATTTTTCAAAAAATTCTTTATAATATAAGTTAAAACATCTATGAGCTGCCAGTGGGATAAATGATCCAACAGCAACATGACTGATATATGGGTATCCCGGCATGGCGCCTGGGAGTCGAATATTTTCGATTGTGAAATAATAAGCTTCAACTAGAAGGACTAGAAATAAGTAACAACATGAAGTATGGCATACCAACCACTTATACGATTCTCGAATATCGCCAAATATAGAGATTATTATAAGCACTAACTGGAAAATTAAGACTACATTGAGAAGAATGATGTCGATCACATCCGCTATGGATTGTACAGTATTACATAAGTTTTCCAGATATATAGGGTATGGAAAATTGATTCCACTAATAAAGCCTTCAATACAAATAACAGAAGTATTCATTCAGGTGGTCCCTATATGAACTTTTCGGAACTAATACAGTTAATGATAAATGCATAAGGTATCTTGTGACAATGTGCGTGTCTATATATAAATTTTTTAAGATCTTTGCTACACTTAATGAAATACAAATTTAATCATTAGTTACCTAAGCAACATAGGATGTTGGAAACCTACCAGATAATCATAGTATTTAAAATCAGACGTACGAATATGTAAAATAAAATTCTAAATAGTTCCGGGGTCTGCGGCGCTCTATGTCACCGGTCTGCACTCGTAGCGCCTGAGGCGCTCTTCCACTACTGATCTGCACTCATGTTCCATAAGCTTAAAGGACCAGTCCAGTCATTTACAACCATATGAAAAAAATGATATATTCGGAAAGATCATGAAAAATGGAGCATTTTTTGTTTTTACGGCATGTTCTGAATCGTTGTAGTTTTCGAGATAATTGCGTTTGAAATTTTGAATTTGTGTTTTTCAGCTAAAAATGTTTATATAGTGACCCCCTCCGTATGGAGGTCACTATATCGAAGTTTGACTGTATATGTACTAGTAGGATAAAATTGGTTTCAAACATGTCAATAAACTTTATGGCACAAGTCTATATACACAATAACCCAGATTCGAGTCTTGAGATTTTTCAAATAGTAATGCAACAACAAACAGAACTTCTGGGGGATCGGTCTCTTTGTCGGTAATTATAGTCAAATAGGAAATATTCGTAATAACATGGTGTAACGCTGTCGTATCGCCCAATTTATTCAGCATGATTAGTTCTTTCAAGACAAGTTTGAAGTCTTCCGACCAAGTAGATCGAGTATGATAAGTATAAAATGTGGTCGGCTCGAGGTTTACCTCTTCCACCGGGATGGGGTGCTAAAAATTAGGGCTGAGCGTTTTGCGGGGTTTTTGAAACCCCGCAGCTGAGATCTCGTTACCTCGCAATAAAAAGTTGCGGGGTTTCATCAAACCTCGCAGTTTTTGATAATAAAAACCTGCGGGGTTTGATGAAACCCCGCAACTTTTTATTGCGAGGTAACGAGATCTCAGCTGCGGGGTTTCAAAAACCCCGCAAAACGCTCATCCCTACTAAAAATCGATAGATTTTCTCGTTCGAACTTACAATTTTTATAAACTGTTGTTGCCCATTCAAATATCGAGCATGCATTTTATCAATTTGCATCTTCTCCGAACTATAAAACATCTGCTCCGAAACAAAATTCTGCGACGGCGCACAGCTAGAAAAGTCGAAATCCAGATTCACAAAGCACTTTGTAACATAAAAACAGTTCCGGGGTGCTACGTAAAACAAATCGGGAAGAGCGCTGTCGAACAAATGAGCGATTTCTTTCATGTGTAGGGTCTAAAGTTTTCGTAGAAATAAACAAGGCTAGAGATACCGGAAGTATTGGCGGAGTGATGGAAAGCATGGCGAAGAAGACCGTTTCTTGCGAGGTTTCCTCGTCGACGAGTTTGCTTAGCCACAGGCACAAGGCTAACCTATTAGAAGAGACCGTTCGGAGACGGTTATCACACAGAGAAGCAGTTATGTTTGAGCTGAAAAACGAGATTCTTACATTTGAAGTTGTCTCAGAGATTTATAGAGCGTTCCCGAACTCTGAAAACGCTTCCTTGACCCTGATTCAGGGAAACTCAGAAAAGCACGCGCGAACACATTTGTTTATAATAAAAATCAGCTCTAACAACGTATATAACTCTCTTTACGTAAATAAATTGATTTTCGTTTCAATACACTGATTCCTTCCCTGGATCAGGGTCAAAGAAGCGTTTTCACAATTCGGATATGCGCGCAATCGATTCCCTGCATAAAATTACCCCTCGAGGGTCACTTGTTAAAAAAATTTTCAGATGGAATTTTGAAAAAAAATTAGTTGGAAGATCTTATATCATAAAAACCTGCTCCAACTACTCTCCCCTTTCATGTCAAACTTTTCTTACTGAATCGGTTCCAAATTGCATAGATTAGTATACGAATTTGGATTAAAATTTATCACTCCTTTCACATCCACTTTCATCGATAGATTTTTCAAACATCCCGGTACAATTATCTTTGAATAGTCTGTCATTGGACTCTGAAAATTCATAAAATCAAAAAAATTTTCGTACGAACCATGATTCTACTACTCGGTCTGGATCTCTGCCTTATCTTATAGACTTGAATATGAGATGAAATCTGCCGCGGAGATCGATATTTGTTGGTTTTTTCGAGAATATAGTCAGATATCAACTTGTTTTTGCCTGAAACAGGTCAATTTCTATCCTTTCTCTATTATAACTCACCGATTCGTTTCCCGTCAGAGAGAGGCACGCTAGTGGATCCATCTTGTCCATAAATTTGTATTGCTTCGATAAAAGCCTCTTCGACATCTTTCGACCAGATTTCTTCGGCGAGGTAAAAATTATTATCATAAATCGGTACCAATGTCATCATTCAGAACGATTCGATCAATAGGAAAATATTATAAAAGTACCGGAAATGTGCAATGTGTTGTTGCATGGCATTTATATGCTTTCCATATATTCTTATCAGAAAAGAAGATGCTTTCTAATTCATATACAGGGTGGCGCACAAAAACCGGACACTTAAAAAATTTTAAATAATAGTTTATTTAGCAAAAAACAGCGACAATAATTATTCAAAATGACCTCCTTAAAAGTCCCACTAAGCCTAAGCCCAAGCCTTAAGCCTAAGCCTAGGCTTAGGCTTAGTGGAACTTATGAATTGTTGTTGTTTTTTGCTAAATAAGCTATATTTAAAATTTTTTTAAGTGTCCGGTTTTTTGTGCGCCACCCTGTATGCTTGGTATCAAATAGTAAATAGCGCTAATGTTTGTCTGTCTATCTAGGGACTTTTCATAAAAAATTGAGAAAATATTCTCCTTTACGAGTTCCAAAACGGATCATTCTCTATCTAATTTTGGAATGAAAAATATTCGCCTTTATAAGTCCAAAATTGGATCATGACTATACGGTCTCAACGACAACTTTGGTGTTGCGATGGGTCGTCTCCAAAATTTCTGGCCTTCCTCCAAAAGTACCACGACGACATGTTGGAGCGGGAAGCAGAAGGCATCATCGAAGAAGTGACGGATTCTCAGTTTATTACATGCCTCATCATGTGGTGCTAACGCTGGATAAGCCGACAACCAAGTTGAGACCCGTCCTCAGCGTCTAACAAAAAAGAATTGAGCCTCAATCAGTGTCTCTATCAAGGTCCTATGTTACTGGCAGATTGGGCCCCTACTGCGCTACAGAACATTTCATATTTTTGTTGTTGGTGATATTGAAAAAGCGTTTCACGCACTATGCCTAGACGAAAGGGACGCGACAAGGTTTATTTGGTTAAAAAACCCCTTTCGGCCACTGACTCCAAACAACATCAGAGTCCTAAGATTCACTAGGCTCCCATTTGGAATCTCAGTCTCGCTGTTCTTGATGTCTGCAACCATCATCTTCAGCAGCTTCAGAAACCTCTTGGCGACAAAATTAGCGCAAGCTTTGGCTTCCAAAATGCTCCATACAGAATAGTCAAGAGGAATCAAATCAGGCGAATTTCAGGCATTTTTTTTAAAGCCAGGCATTTTTTAAAGTGTCCGGTTTCAGGCATCATGCATTTTTTAAATGCCTGATTCTCTCAGACATCATGCATTTTTAACTGATTCTTTCAGGCATTTTTTAAGTGTCTGATTTTCAGGCATTTTTCAAGCATCAGGCATTTCTTTCAGGCATCAGGCACTTTTTAAAGTGTCCGGTTTTTGTGTGCCACTCTGTATATCCATTCATTTTCCTAAAAACACTTAAAAAGAAACTTTTTTATAGAAAAGAAAATGACGTATTTCGAAACGGCCAGGTTAATCAATAGACAATTGGCTAGTGGCTTTGCGCCAAAAAAAGACTGGTCAAAGACCTTAGGAGACCTAAAGGAATATTGATTCCGAAAACACGTAAGCAAAGTTGTGAGTAAAAAAGCTTTTATACGTCATATTTTCGAAATACTTGTAGTATTTTTAGAAATACGTGTTTTGGCAAAAACACGTATATTTTTATCAAGTTAAGCCTTTTTTTCTCTTACACCATCTAAAAAAAAGTTTTACATGAAAAATGGAAGTCGTCCTCTTAACGAATTTTGAGATGCGTAAAAGAAAAGTTGTAGATCTCGGAATTCTGAGCAACTTTTTCTTTCACACAAATCATATGATTCAAAATCCAATTTCATCGATTTTCGTCGCACTGCCTCCAAAGATGTATATTTTTATGAAATTTTACAAGATTTGTGATAAAACTTTGATCGAAAATTTGAAAAAATTTTTATATTTTTCTTCAAAATATTATGGCTAACAAAAATATAAACAAATATATTAGTCTCTTCTCAAAGGGGGTGCAGATCTGGGGTCAATTTTGGTCGAAAATATTTTTTGCCAAAACAGCTTATATAGGGGTAAAATCGTGCGAAAAATCGATTGCGCACATTCCCGAAGCGTGAAAATGCTTCTTTGACCCTGATTTAGAGAAATAGATGTGTGTATTGAAGCGAAAATCGAAAATTTTTGAAATTTCTCCCTCAACATCATATTTCTGGGGGTAATTTCATGCGAAAAATCGATTGCCCAACATGTACTAATTTTCCCGATTCAGGGAAATTAGTACATGTTGAATTTTCGCTTCAATATACACTTTTATTCCCCTGAATCAGGGTCAATGAAGCATTTTCAAGATTTGGGAATGCGCGAAATCGATTCTTCGCATGAAATTACCTCCAGAAATATGATTTTGAAGGAGAAATTCAAAATTTTTCGATTTTCGCTTCAATACACACTTTTATTTCCCTGAACCAGGGCCAAGGAAGCATTTTCACGCTTCGGGAATGCGCGCAATCGATTTTTCGCATGATTTTATCCCTATATAGGCTGTTTTGGCAAAAAAATTTTCGACCGAGATTGACCCCAGATCTGCACCCCCTCCTTCAATCTATCTCCTCAAGTCGCCGTTGAATTCTCTCTTTTTCAATTTCCAACTTGACGGTATTCTGAGCATTTTCTTCCATCACACACATACGAGCTAGCAATTTTCCCATCTCTAAAAAGAGACTTGAAAAATGTATTCACCGGTAGCAAGCAAGGGAACTCGATCAAGCTTACCACGCTCGAGTTCTTCGATACGCGCATTTGAATCTCCTTGGCGAACTTCCAGTCCATCGACTCGCCTTTCCAGATTCACGTTCGTTCTATATGTATAAGTATCTGTTCGAATTCGTTCTGATTCTTCACTCTTAAGCAAGCAAAACCCATATATAACAAGAAAAAGAAATATTACGCCGATAACAAGGTAATAAGCAAACATCATAAATATTCGGTAGTGCCTTCGCTTCTATACATGTTTATCAGTAAAAAACAAACAGAAACGTTCGTTTTTGAGAAAATGAAGAGATGCCGTATTTAGAAACAGCTGGCTCAAAAAATAGACGACTGGCGAGAAGCTTTACGTCATAAGGGAGTGGTCAAAGAACTAAGGGAAATTTCGCTTCGGATAACACGTGTGCAAGGTTGTTAGTCAAAAAACTTTATACGTCATACTTATGAAATACTAGTAAAAAATAACTTTATTAGATTTGTCATATCTCATCCACAAAGGTGAAAACTTTATTCAAAAAAATAATCAAAAAAATTTAATAGATAAGCAAGAAGGAAGGCAGGCAGGCTTAGCATGAAATCAGGGTTTTCGCAGAAAGGCAGGCAGGTTTAACATGAAATCAGGGTCTTCGTTTCAATAACACCAAACATTACTCAAATTCAATAATTTTGGTGTCATTTGATTCGTCTCGGCGAGATATAAAAAATGCTGTATTTATTTTTCCCAAATGTTCAAGGATTTTGAATTTTATAATGTTTTATTAAATCGTTAAATAAACAATCTGATTGATGCCTGAGTACAGGCAAATTGCGGCAAATTTGAAAAAAAAACAATTTTTCGTGTAAAAAAACATTTTTTCGGCAGTATCACTTTTTGTACAATTGTTTTCGTACAGGTACTTTTCGTACAGGTACTTTTTGTACGGTACTTTTCGTAAATTATTTTTCGTACAGGTACTTTTCGTACAAATACAAGGGGGAGGGGGCAAAAGTCCTCGCGTAAGGGGCGGTATATCCTCGCATAAATTGCTCCTTAGGCGAAGACTTTTCGCCCCCTTGGCGAGTAATTTTGCCCCCCCCCTTTGTATTTGTACGAAAAGTACCTGTACGAAAAGTCCGTACGAAAACTAATTGTACGAAAAGTACCTGTACGAAAAGTACCGTACGAAAACAATTGTACGAAAAGTGATACTGCCATTTTTTCGATAAAACAAATTAAGCCTTGACATTTGAATTAAGATTTTGGATACCCAAATTTTGTTGATGATATCTTTGATGTTGCCCATTAATTTTATCATAGCTTGGGAGTTGTCCTACTGCTGATGGATTAGCTGACACTGACCATGGATCATCTTGATTTTGTTGATAAATTGTTTGGTTTACAACGACTTGTGGATTTGGTGTATACCGAGGTGGGTTAGCCGGGGGATAAGTTGCAGCATTCACCACTACTGGTGGGCTCCAGCGTTTCTCAATAATATAAAACCAGTAGTTTCGGATTTTTGTTTGTAATGTTAAAGAAGTCAACCGAATAATGCTCACAACCAGGTAAAGCGCGCCGATAATGATCATAAACGTTTGAGCTTTAGCTAAAATATGATATTCTTTAAAAGGGATGATAATCATGGCCTAATCCAAGAGAAAAATTTTTGCCAACACAGCCTATATAGGAGTAAAATCATGCGAAAAATCGATTGCGCGCATTCCCGAAGCGTGAAAATGCTTCCTTGACCCTAATTCAGGTAAAATATAGGTTTTTTCGACCAAAAAAGCACTAGTACTTGATTTGAAATGACGTTTCTCCATCAACAAGCCTCTATGGCGCCGTGGCAAAGCAGCGGCATAGTGGCCACAAGGTCGCGGGTTCGAATCCCGCTTGGAGCCAATTTTTTTGCACAAAGTAAAATTTTTCGATTTTTACTTTGTGCAAAAAAAAGTAAAAATCGAAAAATTTTCTATCAAGTACTAGTGCGAAACGTCTTTTCAAACCAAGTACTAGTGCTTTTTTTGGTCGAAAAAATCTATATTTTCCCTGAATCAGGGTCAAGGAAGCATTTTCATGCTTTGAGAATGCGAGCAATCGATTTTTCGCATGATTTTACCCCTATATAGGCTGTTTTGGCAAACAAAATTTTTCTTGGAATAGGCCATGATTGTCGCCCCCTTTAAAGCAATATTTTAATAAAATACTCGATAAGTTGCTGATACTGCTACCACTATCATCACAGCCGTAATCTCCTGTATCGTAATTGTAATCGCAATCGTCATTAGTGCTATTCCATACAAATGCCGCAATGATAAGGAATACTCCAGCAGCTATATCGAGCATGTAAAAGATTAACTAAACGCAAAAACTTGAATGTGAGAAGCTTACACTTACTGCAGGAAGGTACCAACTACAGAAGATGTCATACATTTTCTTTAGATTTGCTACGAACAGGCCAAGAAACACGATGGATGAAATCAGTGGATATGCAGTCAGCAGAGCAATGGCCAGAAAATTCTTATCGATAATAAAAAGAGTGAATACTAGCCCCAAGATTGCTAATATTATGTCGAGAGCAAATCCAATAATGTTGACAATTGGGGCGGATTTCTAAAATTGCTGATATTTCTAGTCCGTTAAAGGGCTGAAACGGACTAAATGATAAACATACCATAATGTTAGTGCAACAGCAACACGTGTAATAAGGATCATTTGGGTTAGCTAATCTTTCTGGCGGGATCCGTCTAGTCCTCCGAGGAAGAAAAAAGAAAATTACGAATAACATTCTGCTGATATTTCTAAATAATCAACTTTGTTATATATGTTACCGTTTTATCTGAAAATCAGTTTAAAGATAGTGTGCAAGCAATTAAAATTCCCGTCAGAGCAGGAATTTTCGTTTTAATGCACAACTTTTGAGTTTCAAACTGTTTGGAACTCAAAAGTTGTGCATTAAAACAAAAATTTCTGCTCTGGCGGGAATTTTAATTTTAATTGCTTGCACACTACCTTTAAGCCTAAACTTAGGCTTGGGCTCGGCTTAGACTTTTATTTTTTTTTAATATTTATTCTAAGCTTAGACTTAAGCCTAGGTTTAGGCTTAAGTTTAAGCCTAGGCTTAAGCCTAAGCTTGGGCTTAGTCTTAAGTTTAGGCCTAAGCCTTTCAGATAAAACTGATTTTCAGATAAAACGGTATATATTTAATAAATTTAAAATGAAAACTTCTAAAACATATTTAAACATGTATAACATTCCATAGGCTGATAACAAAGCGATTTAATTGTCTTCTTTTATTAGGGTTCAGAAAGAAATTTCGTTCCTTATCTTGAGAAAGAGGGGTATGTGCTTCGGCAAATCGAACAATAATCTACGGGTATGAGCCATCCAAGAGCTAGAAATTTCATCGATTCTTTTTCAACGAAAATTTCCTCAAAAAAGATGTCTCATAAAATATTAGATTGTGAAAAAAAAATATCCATGTTACTGGCAATTGTTTTTAACGGATTTGAACAAAATTTGTACGGTCTTTAAACGGATCTAGAAGAATCTAAGTATGTTTAACAACCGTAAAAATTTTGTTCAAATCCGTTAAAAAATGACTGTTAAAAAAGTTTTTTCTTTTGTTTTAATAAAACTGTATAAATTTGTCCATTAAATGAATTCGAGCCTATTCACTCCAGTTGAGATTCCATCATCAAAATTAAATCCTTCAAACATTTGGTTAAAAAAGTTCAAATCGGAGTTAGCTAAAAATATTTCCTGCCATTCCTGTAACTATAAAAGTACATCTTACAAAAAGTTTACAAAGAATTTATTTTGACGGGATCGCATTTTGGACGTTAACCGTATACTCTAACACATTATTAGTAGAAGTGCACTATTACGATTAAAACCATAGGAAGTTAAGGGGGTGGTTGATTTTTTAAAATGGGCGTTTTTATTGAAAAAATTGAAATTTTTTTGTTAAAAAAGGAAATTTTATCATTTTTGGTGAAAAATCATAATCTCAACAAAGAAAACGTATCGCTTGCGGTTCGTTCCATTTATCGGATCTCATGCGGCTGTATCAGGGTGGGAGGCTACCACCCCCTATTTTTCGGCACTAGGCCTTTGGTTACCGGCTTCACAAGGATTTTCATGAAAAGTGATGTTCTAAAAGTTATTCCTGAGATCATGGGAAAAAATTTAGTAGAATATTAATTTTTATGAAAAACTTTTATATTGAAGAAAAATCGTATGGTAACCAAAGGCCGGTAACCGTAACCAAAGGCCTAGTGCCTATTTTTCTACGATTAAAACGTAGCTTTGTGAGAAATGCATTGGTTCTTCTCTATCAAATTGATCAGACATTTTGACGATTCAAAAATCTAAACACAAAAAGTAGACTGGTAAAAAAGATCGTTCAAAAAGTCAACTTGAAAAGGTCAATAGCAATAAAAATATTAGCAACGAAACTAGCGTCTTTGAAAATGTATGAACCAAGCTGATCAGAAAAGTTTGATGATTCGAATCAATATTTTCCGATTAAAATGACGAGTCGGCAAGATTGAGGGGAAATACCATAAAAAACATGATCAGAAACATTCATTTGCATGAAAAAGATTGTTTTTGTATAAAGTAACCGTTCTTAGTCGATTGGGCACCATGTTCAGTGGAGTGGACACTTTGTCCAGTTGACTGGACAAGTTGCCTAGTCAACTAGACAAGTTGTCCACCTCGGTGGATATGCCAAAAAAACCACCAAAAATGGTAAAAAAACGTTGTTTTAGTAGTAGAAATCAACTTTTTAACAAATCCCAAACACTTTTTCGAAACTGTCTGTCCACTCCAATGGAAAAAATGTCCAATTCCTCCGAACCTTGCCTGGTGGTGTGTAGTTGTGTTTAGTCAAGGTTTTGGATTTTTAGGAGTCGATTGAAAATTTCGAGGTAGTTTTGAGGTATATTCTTAAGGATTTGAAAAAATCAAATTAACAGATTTTATTGTTTGGTGGTTGTGAGCTGAGTTTTTGAGTAAGAAGGTTGAGAATTCGGATCCCAATTGGAGAAAATTTTTTGCATTTTTTAATTTTTAAATGTATTTGCATTTTGAATTTTTTTTTATAATGTTTTTGCATTTTTATTTTTTGAATTTTTGGAAAATTTCTGATTGTTTTATGCCTACAAGGGGGGGGGGCAAAAGTCCTGGCGAAAGGGGCGGTATATTCTGGCCTAAGAGGCAAAAAGTCCTGGCCAAGATTTTTGCCCTCTTGGCCAGACTTTTTGCCCCCTTGTCCCTTATTCCAGGATATACAGCCCCTTTCCCCAGGACTTTTGCCCCCCTCCTTTGTAAATTTTTGAATTTGTTAGGGGGGGGTATTTTTTACGGTCTAATCTCCGAAAAAAATTTTTGTTGAAAAATAGGGGTAATTTTATGCGAAAAATCGATTGCGCGTATTCCCGAAGCATGAAAACCTTTGTTTGGCCCTTAAAAATTGACAAATACTTTTTTACCCATATATTTTAACCCATATTTTCACTATTTTAGGCTAAAAAATCGAAAATAAAATTTTTTCAATAATTTAGTAAGTGAGGAATGGAGGAGGAGCTTTCCGATATGTTGCGTTTATTTCCGACAAATTGCGTTTTCTTTCGCCGGCCCTTATCTACGGTTATTCATAAACAATCATAAATTTATGATCATTAGCGCGAATGATTTGGCGCTAAATTTTGGCTTTGACAATTTCCTTTGCACATTTTTTCGAAATCATTTTTTTTCTTATTCTAGCGTTTAAAAAAAGCAAATATTTCATTTTTTTACGAAATTTTGGATGAAATCCATTGTTTTCACTGTTTTTTTAAGACTTCAAAAAAGGGTGTGGACATCCCTAGACTAGGTGTCCAAAAGTTTCATACCAAGTGGCCAAAAGTTCAGAAATACGTTCGACATATTTTTCATTTCTATTATCAGAAAACAACTAATAGATGAAAAATACGTCGATCATATTTTCGAAACTTTTGGATACCTGGTCTGAAATGAAAATTTCCCTCCCCCTCTTATATATCTACAAAAAAAGAATTATCAGAGGAGGGCAAAAGTTCGGGGAAAAACATCCAAAAATTCAGGGACACTACCACTGTCGAATTTTGCGTTTATCGGTGTTTTCAATACAAAAAACGCAAAATCCGACAGGGGTAATGTCCCCAAATTTTTTCGGTTGTCCCCGAACTTTTGTCCCTCTTGATATCAAAAAAGCTTTCAGTAGTAAAAGCTAGTTTAACATTTTCAAAAGTGAAGTCATTTTTTTAGCACATTCAACCACGCGTGACATGTTTTTATTTTACACTTGTTTTTAGCTTTATGATTTATAAAATGAGTAAAAATATGGAGAATACTTTCTTTTCGCCGCAAGTTAAAACCAGCTATTCGTTTATGGATCCCCCTCTTTCAACTAAATTAGAAAAAGTAAATTTTTGTTGCAACGAGCTCAAAATTTTTTTCCTTTAGAGATCACGTTACACACCGGGTCGTCGAACTTTGCCGCGGCTTTCAAAAACGATGCCATCGTTTAATAGATATTCAGCACCAAGAGAATCCATAGAAAAGGCAGTTGTGGTCTCTTGTAAGCCACCAGATAAGGGTAAGTTTAGTTACAGAAAACGGATGAAGTATAACTTTTATCTTGTTAGATTACGTTCTTTTAGCTTTTCGGATTGACTCGTTAGTACAAAATGCTCAGAAAATTACGATTTTTGATGAAAAAACTGAAAATTTTGGGCATTTTTGGTGAAAAATCAAAAAGAGGAGGGATCATTTGGATTTTAGAAAAAAATTTGGGCAAAAACATAAGGGGTTTATTAGGAAATTTTTTGGATTTCCGGGGGCCATGGTCCCCCCCTGGGGTACGTCACTGGGTGAAAATTTTGGAACTTATGCACTTCGGCCCCCCCCCCAAAATTCGCATAAATCAAACATTTTGTTTGATTTATGCGAATTTTGGGGGGCNAAAAACATAAGGGGGACTAAGGCAAATTTTTGAAAATTTTAGACCCAACCTAGCACCAGACCCCTCTCTCCCCCCTGTTTGTCGGAACTTATGCACTTCGGCCCCCCCCCAAAAATTTGGGGGGGGCCTAACTGCACTGATCAGTGCAGTTCGGACCCCCCAAAATGTTTGATTTATGCGAATTTTGGGGGGGGGGCCAAACTTCACTGATCAGTGCAGTTAGGCCCCCCCCCAAATTTTTGGGGGGGGGGGCCGAAGGGCATAAGTTCCCTTTTCTCTCCCTGCATCTTCTCCCCCTATCTTTTCTCATTCCCTTTTTCCTATATTTTCTCCCAAAACTCCCCTCGTACAAAAAAATCAACCAGTTTGGAGAACTTTTTGAAAATTCGATTTTTTCGTCTTGTCCCCCAAGGGAAAAAGTTAAAAAATTTTTCATAAAATGTCCAAAAATACTATTCCACCTATTTTTGGCATGGGGATGGGGATCCAATTTTTGGGTCAAAATCTTAATTTTTTTCTGTCAGGGCAGGTTTTCATACGTTTTCCTTTCAAAAGTGTTTGAATTTTCAATTCTATCCTTTTATTATTAAATTATGAAAACAC
>OZJO01029337.1:0-25415 GCA_900406225.1 Acrobeloides nanus | reverse complement strand
GATTATCATGATCGTACTCAGTCGAAAATCTTTCCGGTGCCCAATAGCATAAAGTGCCTAGAATTTATCCTTGTAACTTGTAAGGGATCATCCAGATATTACGTAATCAACTTAGAACCGGGTGACCGAGCGCCTTAGGCGCTCAAGGGATCGTCCCAAAATTGTTTTATGTTTTTCGTAATACCTGGATGACCCCTAACTGTGTATTTTTATGTTTATTCACCTGAAAAAGTGCTAGACATCGAGTCATGAAGAATCCGTTCTTCTCCAAAATCACCCAGTTTAATTTCTCCTTTAACTCGATTGAAAAAAATGTTAGTAGGCTTGACCATCCGATGATTGAGGCCATGTAGTTGACATATCACTAGAGCTTGTATCATGGATTTAACTATGTATCCGACTAAATCTTCCGGAAACGGCTTTTTTGCATGATGGAACGTTGTGTAGAAATCCTAAAACGAGATTTTTAATGGTTTTTAGGTTTTCTTACTTTCAACGAAAAATCCATCAATTCCATACAAATAAGTGCTTGTTCTTTATCAATACAAAGTCCATAAAAGTTTACGATGTTTTCATGGTCGATCAGATTTTTAAAGCCTTTTAATTCTTTGAGCAAGTTTTCCAATTTTTTCTTATTGGCCTCGTTGTTCGCCACGAAACGATCTTGTCGTATAGGAGTATATTTTGCAGCAAATTCGAAATCTGACGGACCATATCGACATCTTTTCACGACATGGACAGAACTGTTTAAAGTTTCAATTTCTTTTAGCGCCGTTGGATCAAATGGTTGATCAGCGAATGAAAGAACATTGACAATTTCCTTGTATGATGGATTTGCGGATAGGTCTTCATAATATTTTTCTCTTGGCTAAAAATGAATAGATTAAAATGTTAAAAGATGATATCTCGAAAGTTCGAACCTAGGTGGCAGTAGTGTTATACGGTCCGAGCGCCATTTAAAGAACCAGTCCAGTCAGTTATAACCATATGAAAGAATGATATATTCGAAAAGATCATGAAAAATGGAGCATTTTTTGTTTTTACGGCATGTTTTGAATATTTGTAGTTTTCGAGATAATTGCATTTGAAATTTGGAATTTGTTACAAGCTCTTCGTTGTAATACACAAACTTTTTTAGTTTGTGTATTACAACGAAGAGCTTGTAACCAATTTCAAACGCAATTACCTCGAAAACTACAACGATTCAGAACATGCCGTAAAAACAAAAAATGTTCCATTTTTCATGATCTTTCCGGATATATCATTTTCATATTTTACGTTGATCTTGTGAATCTTCTAACCTGTCTAAAACACCCTAGATAATTTTTTTTCGGCCAAAATTTCTATCTGACCGATGTATTCCAATATGGATAACATTTCTAGTGTGGTTTTGAAAAAATTCGAGAAAATTTTTTCGACCCCTACAACTACGACCATCATGAAAAAAGGCTCAAAAATCGAAGTTTCTCAGGTTTTTTCGAAATCTCGCTAGAAATGTTCTCTATATTGGAATACATCGGCCAGATAGAAATTTTGGCCGAAAAAAATTATCTAGGGTATTTTAGACAGTTTAGAAAATTCAGAAAATCAACGTAAAATCAGGTTTTTGATCTTCGGTCAAGTTTAGAATGTAAGGGGTTCCGCGGATTGGCGCAAAATGATTTTCAAAAACTTTCCCATGCGTTAATCTCACTAAATAAAGTCAAATTAAATGGTGCTCGGGCTGTTTAACACTAAGTTGGAACTTTCGAGATATTGTCTCTTAAAACACTAAAAAAATTCGCATATTACCTTGCTTTGAGCCATTAGATTAAATTCTACTTTAGCAATTCCCAACAATCAATAAACTAATCGTTGTGAAAGAGTAGGAATATTTTTATACAGCTAAGATGAATAAGCCTTCAAAATATGGGTGTGCTGGGTCGTAATTTAGTGTTTCTTATCAACTCGTTGCTAAGAATTATTTCTTAATCATTTTCTATTATCGCTCATCCAAGTGAAACACTATTTTCTTAGGCTAACATTGTGAGTCTAAGCCTAGGCTTAGTGGGACTTTTAAGGAGGTCATTTTGAATGCTTATTTTTGTTGTTTTTGTTAAATCAACTATACTTAAATTTTTTTAAGTGTCCGGTTTTTTGTGCCCCACCCCTGTAGAATATGAGCTATACAACATTCCATTTGTTCTGCATGGCGTATTGGATAAACTATATATTTTATTTTTAACGAGTTCCAAAAACTTTTTTCAGTACCACTAAGACCGCTTCGTCGAAATGTTCGAATTCTTATTCAAATTGATTGCCAGAAAAGGTGGCTATCGGGTGAAATATTTTTGTTTCTTCCGGCGAAACTCTTTAGTTTGAATGGATTTGATAAAAAAAATGCTGACGTAACTCAACATTTGTATCATCTTAAATTGGATTTCCAAAAGTGTAAGGCTGAAAAGAAGCTACCAAGCATGTTAAACTTGGAAATAGATGGTCTGAAAAATGTAGTGATAGAATATGCAGATTACTTCTTGAGCCTGGTTGAACGGCTCTGTAATAATATTGAATTTGATAACTATGTGAATTTTTTATGCTATCTTGAAAATGCATTTTTAACGATTTTTGAATAAACATGAAGTCTAGTTCATTTTTGCTTCAATATTTACATTGCCTTCCCTGAATCTTAGTCAGGAAAGCGTCTCCTTTTTTGGCTAAAATTCGATTAAAACTTGTGTGTTTCAAAAGTTTGATCTTTTGACTCACTAAAACGCTCATTCAAATTAGAATCTAAAAAAAGGCACATGCTGTAAGATCATAATCTGTCACAATTTGTCGTTTGGATTTCCAGTCTTTAAATTGATCAAAAAGCCGTTTTCTTATTTCTTTAGTTTTGAGGAAGAAGGACCCCTAAGCCCTTGCGGGAGGGGGGATCATGGGAATTGCAACTTTTTTGCGGTCCATGATGCCACTGAAAGGGGTAGCAACTTTTCATCGCCTTATACAGGGAAGATCTTAAAAAATCGATTATTTTTAGCAAAAACAACAAATTTTCAAAAAGGCGAAAACATTTTTTTTAAAGGAGGGGGGGTTCAGAGTAGGGTCGAGTAGAAAATTTTTTTAACAAGTGACCCTTTAATGTAATTTTATGCGAGGAATCGATTGCGCGCATCGAAAAATTCTGAAAATTTTTTCCAGGGTGTTGGGGTTTAAAATTATAACCCCTAATTTTGACGCAATTTTTTCCATTTTTTGACCCCCGGAAAATTTTTTCAGAATTTTTCGATGTGCGCAATCAATTCCTCGCATAAACTTACCCCTAGAAAGTCACTTCCTAGGGGTTTTCTGAAAGAACAAATTTTCTGACAGAGATGCAGTCACGACTCTTACCCCCCCCCTTTAACGCAAGTAAATATCGTTCCAAAAATGCGTGACGGTCCCTACCCTATGTAAAAATAAATCGCCTTCAAGTTGAACCTGAGACCACGGGATCAAACCAGATGATGTGCTCGCCTTGTACCACTCGTTCATCGCATACGGACTATTTTTCCTTATGTACGGATATGGACTATAGCGCCGGTAAAAATTTATTACCCGGGAAATGTAGTACTCGTTGATGAAATGTATCGCCAAAAGGGAATTGTAGTGATAATGTCTCATGATTGTTCCCTTGGTGGTTCTTCCCTGTTTTGATTTTTTTCAAAATTTCACAAATTTTTGAAAAATTTATAAAAAATTGATTTTTAATTTCGAAACATAATTTAGCCACTTCATCTCCTGCAAAAAATTTTTGCAAAAGATTTGTAAAAATAGTGTAAACAAGCACAGATGTACATTTTTCTCTTGATTTATTAATTCACAATTTTTTCGTCTTTTCAAGTTTTGAGATAAAAAATTTTATTTGAAAAGCTTCAAAGAGACATTATTTCGTAAACTTTTTGCGCAGTTGGAGGACTATTTTGTGAATTTTTTGACGCAGCTGGTGAACTTGTCTGACTTTGGCCTGCAGACAAATTTTTTTATCATCCAAAAATAATAGAAGTAAAAAAGTTTAGCTCGCACGTGAAATTGGCTCGATGTACCATCATTGAAAAATCAATAATGCGTAAGCTAAAGTCGAAGAAGAGACGTTGAACCGACTTTGGTATTACCATTTTTCCGCAAGCAGCTTTTTTAATACCTGCTTTTAGAAGAAGAAAAGAGGCACGTGCCCTCCCCCCCCCCTAGCTACGACTTTTATGCAATTTTTGGTCTTCCAAAAACATAAGGGGGCCCTTTGGTCTTCGGTCTTAGGCCCGAATAGAGGGGGGGTCTACACAAGCTCTTCACCTTTTGGGACCGCCCTTAGATTTTTCTTTAAAGGCAAAGAACAAATGAGCTTCGATTTATGTCGAAATTTGTTGAAAAGTTTTTGCTCAACACGTAAATAAAACAACTTGATTTGCCCAGCTGGTTCTCAAAACGCAATATATAAAAACATGGCCAGTGATAGAAACTTTGAATTTGGATAGGCATAGAGAATTGCGCAACTCGATCAGCAATTGAATCTGTTTCTTTTGACATTCTCTTGTCCTGTGCCTTTTATCTTCCGACGTTTTTTCCATAAATATATCAATAAACATGGATATTATTGAGCTTATAATTGATGAGTCTAAAAAGTATTCTTCAATTGAAGCAGTTATTATGCTAGGTAGTTATGGTGATAAGGCATATATTCCTCAAATTGGTAGTGATTTTGATATGTATTTTTTGGTTTCTGAAGAAGAAAAAGAGCCAGAGAAAATTGTGGATCAAATTATTGGTAAGTAGGATTCAAAGGGTAGGGCTCGGTCCACATATTTACAATATCCTCGTTCCATTATCTCACCCTCCATTAAAATTTTTTACNTTGTGGATCAAATTATTGGTAAGTAGGATTCAAAGGGTAGGGCTCGGTCCACATATTTACAATATCCTCGTTCCATTATCTCACCCTCCATTAAAATTTTTTACACTTCAGCCTCTGAAATTTTTTAACTATGCCACATGGCCGGAGAGAGGATTGTGGTGGCGCTGTGGGGGGGGGGTGGGAGGATCCGTGGACCAACTAAATCCGAGAAATGAATAAATTTACCTAATGGTCCCTCTTATTTTTTGCTAAAATTTGATTTTTCATTAAAAAAATCGTATTTCTTCAACAAAAATGTTCATTTTTTTCAATTTTTCACCAAAAAAGTGCCATTTTTCAACTAAAAATTGTCAAAATTTGGCTTTAAAATGCAATTTTTTGAATAAAAATGAATCATTTTTTACCAAAATTATCAAAATTGTGGGCCCAAATTTGGATCTAGCGCCATCCTTGGGTGGGGGGGGGGAAGGGTTGGGATAGAGCAGTGGCGTAGGCAAAGGGGCAGGTGCTCCACCCAAGTGGGCCAAAAATTAAAAAAACCCTGCACATAAGGGTCCTCCTTATGATTTTTGGGAAAAATCAGCCGGGGAAGTGCCCCCCCCCCTCAGCCGACCCTTCTCCCTACGCCACTGGGGGTGGAGTAGTGGCGTAGGAAGGGTTTTTAGCGATGTGGTCCGTGACGCTACTGAGAGGAGTTGCAAAATTTTTATCGCCTTATACAGGAAGGATCTTAAAAAATCGATTATTTTTAGCAAAAACAACAAATTTTCAAAAAGGCCAATCAATTTTTTTTTCTTCTTTTAGAGACTTTATTTGCTGATCGATTATTGCTAAAAGTTTTGAAATCTAACAAAACAATTTGTTATTTGAACGAGCCGTTTGTTAAGTTAGACTTGTTGTATGGCCACACTTTGGAAGAAAATTCCCGATATTTACGTGGCTCTGAAATCTGCCATGTCTTGTTTACTAGAACTGAGGCAGTTCAGACAGAATTGGATAAGATTATGGAAACGAAAGCGGTTGATTGCTTGCCCGAATATGGGTTTAAGGTAAAAATTTTCACCAAAAATATTCAAAATTTACAACTTTAAAAAAAATGTCCGTAATTATTTCTTTTCAATAAAAATATTCGAATTTGAATATTTTTCGCTTAAAAATGTCCCAAATTTTCAATTTTCCATCAAAAACATTCTTTGAGCATTTTTAGCTTAAAAGCAAACAATTTTTAACAAAATCTGAACCTGCACGGCGCTATTTTTGTATAAAAGCGAGTGATTAACAATGAAAAATAAATAAATTTTTCAAAAACTCGAACGAAATTATGAAGTGCGTTTTTGAATTTCTTAAGCTGCCCCCTAACTTCAATCAGTCAGATGAAGCCTAAGCTTTAGATAAAGCCTAGACCTAAGCCTAGATCTAAGCATAGACCAGCAACGTATCTAGGATCAAGTTTCGGGAGGGGGACCATTTCGGGGGTACGAGAGTGGGGGGAGGGACCAACATAAGGGAGGACTATTAAGAAAAAATTTTCATTTTTCGAATTTCGGGGGGGGGGTGCGACCGTCCCCTCCCTCACATCCCCCTGGATACGCTACTGGCCTAGACCTAACAAGGAAACTGTCAGTACATGTCCATCGAAATTTTTTTCGAGACATAGCTATTATTGTAGAACATAGCTACTTTGGCTTTAGAAAAAATAAAATTAAGGCGCCATTCGTTAAGCCTGAGGAGATAGAGCTCATTGAAGTTTACATAGTACAGGTTGTTTTTTGATTGCTCCCACATTTCAAAAATTCGCCAAAAATCGAGTTTAAATCCGTTTCCATCGCCCGATAGCTCAATCGAACGCCTTAATCACCGGATTTTTTTAGAAAACCAAATTATTGAAAAAAATTTATTTTCGATTTTTTTTAGCCTATAAGTAGTGTGAAAATCACGGTTTTTTTAAAGACACACTTTCTTGAGTGTTCAAAGGCTGCCTTAAACGCTTCGAGCGCGCCCCAAATTGAATTTATTTAATGAGATTAACACATGGGAAAGTTTTTAAAAGTCATTTCGAGTCAAAATTCGATCCCTAAAAATTCAAAACCATGTCCGAAGCTCAATACCATCGATTTTACGTGTATTTTTTGAATTTTCTAACCTCTCTAAAGCACCCGAGATAATTTTTTCCGGCCAAAATTTCCTTCTGGCAGATGTATTTCAATTTGGAGAACATTTCTAGCTTAATTTCGAAAAAATCGGAGAAAATGTTTTTTCGGTCTCTAATGTCTACTATTACTACTTGTTAAAATGGCTCAAAATTGAAGTTTCTCGGATTTTTTCGAAATTAAGCTAGAAATGTTCTCCAAATTGAAATACATCTGCCAGAAGGAAATTTTGGCCGGAAAAAATTATCTCGGGTGCTTTAGAGAGGTTAGAAAATTCAAAAAATACACGTAAAATCGATGGTATTGAGCTTCGGACATGGTTTTGAATTTTTAGGGATCGAATTTTGACTCGAAATGACTTTTAAAAACTTTCCCATGTGTTAATCTCATTAAATAAATTCAATTTGGGGCGCGCTCGAAGCGTTTAAGGCAGCCTTTGAACACTCAAGAAAGTGTGTCTTTAAAAAAACCGTGATTTTCACACTACTTATAGGCTAAAAAAAATCGAAAATAAATTTTTTTCAATAATTTGGTTTTCTAAAAAAATCCGGTGATTAAGGCGTTCGATTGAGCTATCGGGCGATGGAAACGGATTTAAACTCGATTTTTGGCGAATTTTTGAAATGTGGGAGCAATCAAAAAACAACCTGTACTATGTAAACTTCAATGAGCTCTATCTCCTCAGGCTTAACGAATGGCGCCTTAATTTTATTTTTTCTAAAGCCAAAGTAGCTATGTTCTACAATAATAGCTATGTCTCGAAAAAAATTTCGATGGACATGTACTGACAGTTTCCTTGTAAGACTAAGCTTAAAGGGCTAGTCCAGTTTTGAACAAAATTTTTCAAAAGAAAGTTCAAATTGAAGCTATCAACTTTTGCGTTGGAAGTAAATTTTAATTCGTTAACACTCAAGAGATAAATGCGAAACAAAATAGCATAAAAAATTTGAAAATTTTTTGTGTATTGAAGCGAATTTTTTAAGAGGGACTCGTATGTTAAGGATTTTTTTAAATTTTTGCCCATTAGGGGGGGGGGACCTGCCCCTTTGCCTACGCTACTGGCCTAAGCCAAAGCCTAGGCTTAATCCTAATTCTAATCCTAGGCCTAAGTCTAGCCTAAATTTAGCCCAAGCTTAAGCCAAAGCCTAGCCTAAGTCGTGAACCATCTTTCTCATCCCAAATCTAAACGTATATATTTTATTTTAAACGAGTTCCAAAATCTTTTTTTCAGTACCACCAAGACCGCTTTGTCGAAATGTTCGAACTCTTATGCAAATCGATTGCCAGAAAAGATGGCTATCGGGTGGAATTTTATTGTTTCCTCTTGCGAAACTCCTTAGTTTGCATGGATTTGATCAAAAATGCTGGTGTAACTCAACATTTGTATCTTCCCAAATTGGCTTTCCAAAAGTGTGAGGCCGAAAAGAAGCTACCAAGCATGTTAAACTTAGAAATGAATGGTCTGAAAAATGTAATGAAGGAATATGCTGATTACTTTTTGAGCCTGGTTGATAGGCTCTGCAACAATATTGAATTTGATAACTATGTGAATTTTTTTGATGCTATCTTGAAAATGTATTTTTAACGATTTTTTGATAAATTTGAAGTTTATTTACAGTACCGGAAAAACCTTGCGAAAATTGAAAAAACTCGATTTTCTGCATTATTTTCCATTTTTTATCTGATTTTCAAATTATTTGCTTAAAATTATCGTTTTTTAGTTAGAATAATGCCCGAAAAATATAAATCAGAAGAATTGCGAAAGCTTATCGTAGAGGCAATGCAGGCCCTATTTGACGAATTTCAGCAGGACAACGACCCGAAGCACGTCTCGAAGCTTATGAAGCGCTGGTTTCGACACCCAAGAGTGAACATTCCCGTCCTAAAGCCCGGACCTCAATCCGATCGAGTACCTGTGGGAGATTTTGAAGCGCCGCGTTAGTGAGAGAAAATTCAGCAACAAGAACGAGCTATTCCGCGCACTTCAGGAAGAATGGAACCGAATACCCGTGGATACTCTCAGAGGCCTTGTGGAGTCGATGCCCCGAAGAATGAAAGCCGTTATCAAGGCAAAGGGATACCCCACTAGATATTAGATGTTTTATTGTATTATTAGCGATTTTCTGTGTTTATTTATTGTTTTGTTGGCATAAACATTTGAAATAAATGAAAAAATCGAGTTTTTTCAATTTTCGCAAGGTTTTTTCCGGTACTGTATTTTTGTTTTAATGTTTACACTGCCTTTCCTGAATCAGATCAGGGAAGCGTCTCCTTTTTGGCTAAAATTCGATTAAAATTTGTATGTTTCAAAAGTTTGATCTTTTGGTTTACATAAAAACGATATTTTCTCATAAAAACCGTTAAATTTATTAACTTTATTTATTATGATATATAAAAGTTCCAAAGGTCATGTGCCTAAAAATATAACTTGTTCACCTCACGTCATGTTTTGTAAATCACTTCAGTTAAATTGTTGACTAAATCCACGCCTCGTTTTCCAACCTCATCTATTCACCTCATTCTCTATTTGCTGAGTCATTCCGTAAACATAATTGTTGGCATTACTCAAGCATAGAGAGAGATTGAAAAGGATCAATGTTTATGTTTACAATATAACAATTTCATAGTCCCAGACTTTTGTGCCTCTTTGCGAGAGTATAAATATAAACGAAAAAGTTATTTGGAAAAAGATTTGTGGTTAGAAGTTAAGTTGGGCAAAAATGTCTCTTCAAATATTTGTTGTTATTTCCTTGGCCGCTTTATTCTGTTTTTCGGAAGCTTTGTTGGGTATTGGGAGAACACAAACAATCGATGTTCAAGGATCTCTGACTTGTGATGGCCAGCCTTCTTCAGGGGTTTTGGTGAAGTTGTATGATAGTAATAGTAAGTTGGATATACGGAAAATTGAATTGTATACCTTTTCCATATCCTTTCATTCCAAAACATCCTAAAATTGTGATATTTTTACAGAAAAACTTTAATGCCAAATAAATATCACCATCGTGTTCAGCATGGTTGAAAACTTTTAAAGCCATATAAATTTGATTCTTTCACTAGCTCACTATCCACTAGGATA
The DNA here is from genome assembly GCA_900406225.1 of Acrobeloides nanus. Classification (NCBI taxonomy): domain Eukaryota; kingdom Metazoa; phylum Nematoda; class Chromadorea; order Rhabditida; family Cephalobidae; genus Acrobeloides; species Acrobeloides nanus. The sequence continues at coordinate 15,319 of OZJO01029337.1, read as the reverse complement.
TGCATACAGTTTATAGGGGCAAGTTCGATCCCCTTTATGTCATCAAAATCAAAATTAGCTCAAAATTTTTGCCTATGCCTAATTTTTTATGCAGATCAAGATATAAAAGAAAAAATTTTAATTTTTTCAAAAAAGTCTTCTGACACCCAATTATTATGGACCACCTCATATGTTCGGCGGGGTCTATGCGTGATCATCCCTCAATTTTGGGCTCGTGCGTAGTGGGTCAGGGGGAGGGAGGCTTCCCCTTTGCCTACCTATGATATTATCCTTTCCCAAACTTTTCAAAAAATTCTCTTTTTAACTGTTTTTTATTTTTATAATTCATTTTAGCCTTCCAGTGGGACAACCTTTTGGGGAAAGCCAATACTAATTCTGCTGGTCAATTCTCCATTACTGGAAAAATTAATGACATAACAAAAATGGACCCAAAAGTCAATATTTATACCAATTGTCATGTTGGAGCAGTGGTAAGCATTTTGATTTGTATTTATAATGTTTAAATGCTGTTTTTTAGCGATGCCCACGAAAAATTGTACTAAAAGTACCTCATAGTGCAATCAATTCTGGGAATACGTATAGTATTGGACATATTGAATTGGCCAATAAGTACCCTGGAGAAAGTCATGATTGTATTCATTAATTTTTTATCGATCAATAATAATAAATATAAACTTTAAAATAAAGTGCATTGTAAAATTATAGGACACCCCATAAATGGACACTTGCTTTCTTTCGTACTTTTTGAAGCACAAGTTTTAAAAGGTCTGAAAGACATTCAACAATATTAATTTTAAAAAGAACTAGGCACGAATCCGCGCAGACAGGCGCGGATTCGTACCTCACATTTCTGCATTTCAACAAACAAACAATAATCTCAACACACAAAACTTAAGCCTAAGGCTTAGGCTTAGGACTAGACTTATGCTTAGGCTTAGTCCTAGGCTTAGGCGTAGAACTAGGCTTAGGCCTAGGACTAGGCTTATGACTAGGCTTAGGCCTAGGATTAGGCCTAGGCTTAGGCTTAGGACTAGGCTTATGACTAGGCTTAGGCCTAGATTTAGGCCTATGTTTAGGCCTAGGCTTAGAATTAGGCTTAGGACTAGGCTCAGGACTAGTTTTATGACTAGGCTTAGGCCTAGATTTAGGCCTATGTTTAGGCCTAGGCTTAGGCTTCGGACTAGGCTTCGGACTAGGCTTAGGCCTAGGCTTAGGCCTAGGCTTAGGCCTAGGCTTAGATCTCTGCTTAGATTTAGGCCTAAGCTTAGGCCTAGGCTTAGGCTTAGACCTAAGCCTAGCCTAGGCTTAGGCTTAGGCCTAGGCTTAGACCTTGATGGATCAGGAAAAATTGCTGAAAGTGCATAAGTACCTATTTTTTCTGTCACCAGCTGATATTAAATATGTTTCTTTAAAAATTGAATTTTCTGTTGCTTACATAGATTTATGTCACCAACTGGCATCTGCCCCAATTCCTAGGGCTTCGAATGAGCTATTAACTATATGGATTGAATGCGTATTTTTTTAGATATGTGGCAAACTCGATGAAACTCATACCAAACTCGATCCAAATTCGGAACATCCCTGCTATACGGGTCATTATCACACACAAAAATTTTTCCGGTTTCAGACTTTTTTCCGCTTGAAACACATGTGGAAGAGAAGAGGCTTAAACGGAAGTGCTCAAGCTTATGTTCTTATCAGTAAGTGAATGTATTATTAAGATTGTTTGAAACAGATTTATTGCTTAAATCGATTAATTTTGAGGTCACTAAAAATTTTATGTTCTCATTTTATGCATATTTCACTACATAAATCGATTATTAATTTTGAAAAATGTTTCGTCTAATGAAATGTTAGTAAATTACGAGCTTTTCTTAATAATCCAGGTATAACAATAAAAATTCAGGTATAACAATAATTTTCACATTGTGTTTATCTATTATTGGTTATGAATGTAAGGAATTTTTATGTAACGAGAAAGAAGCGAAGGCCACCTTTGGCTGCCTCCGTTTCTTGATCGGAAGAAAAATTTTAGTTTGTACATGTGAATGTTCATATCCGAATGAAATTGTGATGAAAAATTATCGTCTTACTCGCAATTTTTATCCGACAGGCTGTATAAATTATTGTGTTCCAATGAATTGTACTTGGAAGGTAGTATTTTTGTCGTTTATATTTTAAAAAATTGTTCCAATTTAGATTATTAATAATTTTACAGATCCCAATATTTATTTAACTTACTATTTCAATCCGTTATCATTCAGGGTTGGTAGTAAGGATGTTATTCGAATAGGAATGGAAAATGGTGCTTCGAATCAAAGGTATAATTGGCCTTGAAACTAGCATTGGTCCTGGCCCTATCACTAGATAAAAGTAAAAGTACTGAGGCCAGAGCCAATGCTAGGACAGGGATTCGTTCAGTGGTGGGTCAGAAACAGGGCTATGCACCTCTATTTAGCTCTGTCCCAGCTCCTTGCTTTGCCCCTGCCCTGACCTTCGCTCCTGTCCGAGCCATAGGCATGCTCTGGCCTTAGCATTCGCTCTGATCCTGGCCGTTGCCTCTGCCCTTCCCTTGGTTCTAGCCCTGACTTCGCTCTGGCCAGGCTTTGGCCTTGATCTGATCCTATCCTTGAGTTGGCTCTGATCCTGATACCAGCCCTTCCTCTGGACCTGGCCTTGGGTCTGGGCCTATCCCCGGATATTTACCTGCCTCTGGATCCAACATAGCCCTGTCCCTAACCCTTTCTCTCGATCTACCACTGTATATTGCTTTACCCTTGGACCAGACCCGACACTATCATTGACCCTGCTCTCGGCTCTGACACTGATTTGTCCTCTCATCGGACTCCATAATAATCAATCCGATCCATCAGACCTGTTCTAACAAATAATTGGATCAGAACTTCGTTCTATCCTGATCGTAACTTCAGAAAATTTTCAGTTTTACATATCTAAATAACGTTGGTATTTCGCAACCTATAAGCATAAACGGTAGTCAATTTTACGTCGATTTTGACACTGGTGATCCGACGAATAATGGATCTGGACAAATACTCAATGCTGGATGGGATTTATATGTTACTGCTAATTATAAATGTAAATCATGAATATAAAAAAACCTATTCTGTGTCAGTCCGTTACCACGAGATCTCGGAAAGGGTGAATCGGATTGACATGCCGTTTTTTAGAAGTTAGTAGGTAGGACTAGGCGTGATGGGTCAGAGATACCTTTTGCAATGTAAGGGTCGGCACAAGCTATCGCACGATCACAAGCAACGGCACAAGCTATCGCACGATCACAAGCAACGGCACAAGCTATCGCACGATCACAAGCAACGGCACAAGCTATCGTACGAGTGTAAAATACACTCATACGACGGACGAAATGGCCACAAGCTATCGTACGAGTACGACGAAATTTCGTACGATTCCATCGTACTTTTACGTTAATTTTACGATCGTACGATGACTTCGTACGATAGCTTGTGCAAACCTGTGCCGACCCTAATCGTCCGTGACATCGACGTCGGTGACGTCAACGTCTGTAATGCCGATGTCTTTAACATCGACGTCAGCGTCTGTAACATCGACATTTGCGACAACGGCACCTGTAAAATCGGCGTAATAGCGGTGCGCGAAGTTTGCATCGGGCTAATATAGCTCAAAAGGTTTACGAAATTTTCAGCATGTGATTGTGCAGCACCTTCAACTCTATATTTTTATGACCCGTCTAATGTATATACATTGTTTTCTTCGGTGAATTTAAATGACGGTGGACATTTTTATTGTGTTCCTATGCAGTGTAGTTGGACGGTAGGAATAGTTGATCAGAAATAAAAAAAGCCATGTTCTCACTTCGTTTGACCCTATCCTGGGCTGAACTCGACATTGTTTTTTTCGATTCCATGATCTGGACAGGAGGGGTTTCGGCAACGTGGGCATCATGAAGCCATACTTTTTTCCTTTCCTCCACTTGACAAAGGCAGAAACTAAGGGACTTTGGAAAAAGAGAAGGAGCTCAAGGCCTATAAGAGACCAAATTTTGGGTATAAGTAGGCCTGAGGAGTATTTAATTTTTTAGATAATAAACTACCTCGATAACTACTATGTCAATATTAACGGTTCGATATCTTTACGTGAAAATAGTGGTGATTATATAGAGGGTCGATCTTATTACAACTATGTTTTATTCCGGTAAAAATTAATATTTATCTAAAAAATTGAAAGCATCATTTTTTAGCATTGAGTCTTCATATAATAATCAAATTTTGCAAATCCCTTCAATAATGGCCCAAGTATTTTCTATCTTTTTTAACACTGGAGAAAATTCTTCTATGGAACCAGGAATCTTTCCATCTTGGAGTCTAACTTTAAGTCTAACACCTAATGGTACTAAAGTTGACTATTGCAATTTCGCCACCCTCGATAATCCATAGTACATGCCAAAATAGAAAAAGTGGCAAACACCATGCCAAAACATGACATTTACGTGGCATTTTTTTGGTTGAAAATCAAATTTTTGTTCAAAAATCGAATTTTTGTTGAAAAATTGAATTTTTGTGAAAATCAAATTTTTGTTCAAAAATTAAATTTTTTCTCAAAATCGAATTTTGCTCAAAAATCGAAATTTTGCTTAAAAATTGAATTTTTTTTTCAAAAATTGAATTTTGCTCAAAAATCGAATTTTGATTGAAAAATTAAATTTTTGTAAAAAATCAAATTTTTGCTCAAAAATAGAATTTGTGCTCAAAAATCGAAATTTTGCTTAAAAATCAAATTTTCACTCAAAAATAGAATTTTTTTTCAAAATCAAATTTGCTCAAAAATCGAATTTTTTTCTCAAAAATTGAATTTTGGTTGAAAAATTGAATTTTTTATGAAAAATCAAATTTTTGTTCAAAAATTAAATTTTTTCTCAAAATCGAATTTTTGATCTAAAATCAAAATTTTGCCCAAAAATTGAATTTTTTTTCTCAAAAATCGAATTTTGGTCGAAAAATTGAATTTTTTTCTCAAAAATTGAATTTTGCCCAAAAATCGAATTTTGCTCAAAAATCGAAATTTTGCTTAAAAATCGAATTTTTGTTTAAAATTTATTGAAATTACCCTAAAATTAATTTGATCTTTTCTTTTTTGGCAAATGCCTCATTTTCGTTGCAATGTAACATCCCTAATAATCCACCACCCTAGTTCCGATCCCCAGGGTTGGCCTACTCGCTTTTCCCTAAAGTGCCCTTACTCCCCACCCCTCCGCCTTTTAGACTTATTTTTAAGTACATTTTAGGTAACAATCATCTATCAACAACACCATCTGATGAAAATGCAACAGTTCCATGTAAGCTTTTTTATACCAAATATGAAGGATAAAAATGTTTAGCATGCAGTTGTTATGCTCCATACGATATACACTTAAGCCAAACTCAACCTTCTGTTAAGATAGTTCCTATACCTAGATTATGTACTTGTGACCCAAATAAGTACACTTGGAGGGTAAGAATTTTCTTTTTGATCATTTAAAAAATATATAATTCAGGTTTATAACAACTGGACTTCAGATGGACTTCAGAATTTTCAACAATTTGACTTCAGCGTTTTTACAAATCTAATTATTGATCAATTGTCTTTAAATGAAAACAGTCCAGATTTTTTAGAAGCTATTCTACCAAATGGAGATTTGCTATTTAAGTAAGAATTTACGATCAAAAATAGAACGCTTCATGAGTATCAAGACTACTAGACATTGTGTAGTGGCTTTGAGCAGATTTCAAAAAAAGTGTCAGGGAAATTTATTTGGGTGGTCAAAAATAGATTCCCAAAAATAGGGGCGCCGGTTTCTGGTTCCTATCTAACCCAATGGCCATTTTGGTTTCTTGTAAGAACCAAATCATATCGTGTACCATCACTTCGTCGATTGCTTCGACCTGTCATTTGATCGAAACGTCACTTGGCCGACCATGTCACTTTGTCGACCACGTCAAATTGCTCATAGTCAAAATCATTATGGTCCAAATCGATCATAATAGATTAAGTGACATAGTCGACCAAGTGACTGGTCGACTAAATGACATGTCGACCAAGTTTCGATCAAGCGTCGCAGTCGACGAAGTGACATGAAATCAATTCATATAATATTCATTTTTGACCTTAATTTTAGCTTTACATTTCGAAACAATTGCAACAGTGAACTATACAATTTGTCAATGCATAACTGTCCATTCGAGTTTTACCTAATAAACGCCACGATGTTTTACATAAATTTTTATACGAAGGTTAACATGCCATTAGGCTATCCATTTAATCATTTTCAAATTAATCTGCAGCCCACTTTTCAAGGTAAGCATTCAAGGTCACATGGGACACAATGGTTTCAAGGCCCAAATTGGGTTCTGAAGACCCAAAGGGCGTCCATGGGACCATGAACCCAAGAATTCAGCTGGAACTGGGTCCGGGATCCAATGTGTCCATTACTCCAGTTGTCAGGGACCCACTGAGATCTTTGGTCTGACGCGAGGTCTTGGATCCTTTCGGTCCAGTACCTTATGTGACCCCGGAACCTACAGGCGGGGAGTAGAACTCTGCTGCATGTGGATGAAGCGACTAGGTGCAAACGCAGGAAATAATAGAGTTATGGGTCCAGAAGCAAGGACAAACGGACCTAGTGATTTCTGTACTTGAATCAAAGGAAGCTGGGATTTTCAAGGCCCCATGTCTCGGGGCACGATTTTTTTCGGAGATCTTGCGTAAAGATTAACCTTCCCCTTTAACGATAATTTGCATTACCATATTTTTATAGTATGCAATTGTGCTCCACCAAATACTTACTTTATAAATGATCTGAGTAAGATTATAAATTTATTCCCAACGACTTTATCTAATAGTTATTATTTTTACTGTATACCTATGGATTGCAATTGGAAAGTAAGACTAAGTTTTGAAAAAATCTCGAAGCTAGGTTACTTGGGGGCCCACTTAACATGACCCAAAATTCCAACGTCAAGGCTAAGGCCAAAGCTAATGCCAAAGCTAATGCCAAGGCTAATGCCAAGGCTAATGCCAAGGCTAATGCCAAGGCTAAGGCCAAGGCTAAGGCCAAGGCTAAGGCCAAGGCTAAGGCCAAGGCTAAGGCCAAGGCTAAGGCCAAGGCTAAGGCCAAGGCTAAGGCCAAGGCTAAGGCCAAGGCTAAGGCCAAGGCTAAGGCTAAGGCCAAGGCCAAGGCCAAGGCTAAATCCAAGGCTAAGGCCAAGGCTAAGACCAAGACCAACGCAAAGGCTAATGCCAAAGCTAAAGCCAAGGCTAAGTCCAAGGCTAAGTCCATGGCCTTAGCTTTGGTTTCAGCCTTGGCCTTAGCCTTGGCATTAGTTTTGGCCTTAGCCTTGGCATTGGAATTTTGGGTCATGTTAAGTGGGCCCTCCCCCAAGTAACCTAGCTCCAAAATCTCTTTTTTTAATCCTCCTCCTCAAAGTCACTCAAAACGGTTTTTCTAAAAACCCTCAAAGTCTTTTCACATAATTTAAAAAGCAATCGATGGGGCACAATCGATTAGATTTTGGAAGATATACTCCCCTAAATAAATTTTTTACGCCACTTTGAAGTTGGGGTACCCCTGCATTCCTGAGAGAAAGCCAATAAACAATATTTTAGTTCGTAAACGGATTCTATGGACTAAAATCAATAGAAATCGTCCCAACTATATTATCTTTAAGAAATACTAGTGATGTTTATATCGAAGGAAGGTTGGAAGATGGGAAATTGTTATTCCAGTAAATTTACTCTAATTTTTTAATCAAGACATCAAAAAAATTTAGCTTGGATGCCACAACAAATCTAGGCCCTAATACCACTTTTTATGCTATGGATCAAACATTTACAATCACGTTTCATAGCAGTGCTAATGCTCAATCTCAAATGGGGTCTCAACTACCTTACTGGAATTTGCAATTTAAGACGTCGAATAAGTATAGTGAGTGTCCTCATCCGACTTAATACCGTTGCTGCAAAATTTCAAAAATTGTCCCCCATGATGTTTCTAGCCTAGCTCAGCTCAAAATCAGTCCATGTTTTAGTTGTCGCTAAGATTCGAACTGGCAATCTCCCCTAACAAAATTTGCTGGCATTAGAAATGCCACTTCGGCCTAGACCAATTCGGTCTGGCCTGATAGCATTTTTGGGGGTCCGCAGCAGGCTAGGTCAGTCTAGATATCGGCCTAGCCTGGCCTGAGGGCATTTCAGTCCGACTGTGGCTGGCATAATATGTCCTAGCCTAGAGTCAGGTGCAGGTCCGAGGCCATTCAACTGGTATAACTAACATCGGCTTTTTTAGTTTCACCCATTCCTTGGAAAAGCAATTGTACACAGCCTGAACCAACAGCCACTAAGGAACCTCTTTCAAAAGCAGCAAAAAATTTGTTAAATAATATATTTTTAACCTTTATTAGTTTGTACATATTAACTTATTTTAAATAAAAAATCAAATAGCCAAATTGATATCGTATATAGAAAAATTTAATAAAATAAATATCACCATCTTATTCAGCATAGTCGAAAACCTTTAAACAACACCCACCATGCTATATAAATTCGACTCTTTCACTAGCTCACTATTCACTAGGCTATGGATCCATTTTAGTGGTCCTGGTTCGAAGCCCAGTTAGGTCATTAAAATCGAAAGATCTTCAAAATTTTTGCACTTGTATAATTTTTCATTCGGAGCAAGATTATATAAGAACTTTTCAATTTTAGTCAAATGTTCGAGGCATTTTTAAAGTTCAAAATTGACCAAAATTTCATAATTCACATTAAATCTTGTTAAGCATAAGAAATTACACAAGTGCAAAAATTTTGAAGCAATTTTAAATTTATCGACCATAGTGGGAATCGAACCAGGACCTATAAACTGACAGCATAGTCTAATGGATAGTGAGCTAATGAAAGAGTCGAATTTATATAGCATGATGGGTGTCGTTTAGACTTTTTCGATTATGCTGAACACGATGGTGATATTTATTTGTAATGAAAATTTTTGTCAATGTTTTTGGGATACCCCTTACCACAAAAATAACAATAAAAGATTTATCTGGCTAATTTTTTTGCGCAATTTCTTTGAATGCGACACAAGGAAGTATATTAGTCACTACTCGTTCCTAATATGATCACGCAAATCAATGAAAAACGGCCGGAGATAACCTTTTTTCTCCGAATCAAATAAAAATATAAATGTCCACTCATAAACCCACGAAACAATCAAGATCGTCGCTCAAAACCGGATATTATCTAACATAAACGTAACTCGTTTATTGACCGTCGAAGGCCTATAAAAGTCCTGGGTCTTCCAACGGAATCATCAATCCAAAAATGTCCTCCGAAGGAAAGTTCTTAGTTGGTTTGGCTACTTCTTTATCGGTAATTTCGATAGTTGGTGTTTTGGTGGTAGTGCCTGGTTTGTTCTCGAAGATTAATGAGATTAATCTGAGAGTGCAAGATGGTGTCCAAGTTTTCAAGGTGGAGACCGATTCGGCATGGAACCAGTTGATGGATGTGCAATTGAGTGTGACCCCACCATCGGCACCCAGGGAAAATCCATTCAAGAGTATTTTTGGAAGATCAAAACGACAAGGTCTTCCAGCTTGGTGTCAATGTGAACCGACTAAACCGACTTGTAAGTGATATTTTTATAAATTTTTCAAATTTTGTATATTTAGGCGCACCCGGACCTCCTGGCCCTCCAGGACAACCTGGTACCCCCGGCCAACCTGGCAATCCCGGCGGTCCCGGCCAACCCGGTGAACCTGGTAAGGATGCAGAAGCTTGCCCAGCTCACGACGCAGCCTGTATCAAATGCCCACCTGGACCAGCCGGCCCAGCTGGAAATGACGGACAACCCGGTGGTCCTGGCACTCCTGGCAACCCTGGAACTCCTGGAACAGCTGCCGCACCTGGACCACCCGGACCTCCAGGCCCAGCTGGTGATGCTGGTACTCCCGGACCAGATGGCCAACCCGGTGGACCCGGACAACCTGGTCAAGATGGACAACGTGGAACTGGCAAACCAGGCCCGAAAGGTCCTCCCGGACCACCCGGTCCAAATGGAAATCCTGGTGGCCCTGGACAGCCTGGTGGACCCGGACAACCAGGTGGACCAGGTGCTCCTGGTGGTCCTGGACAAGACGGTGGTCCCGGTGAAAATGGTGGAGATGGACAACCTGGTCAAGCTGGTCAACCTGGCTCAGATGCTGCCTATTGTCCTTGCCCACCTAGAACTGCTGCTATTGCATCTCACCATGAGGCGGCAAATCCAGGGTATTAAATGAAGAAGAAAAATTAGAGAAAAAATCAAGAAAATTTTTTATTATAAACTCATAAAGTTGTATAAATAATTTGGATTTTTTTGAAATAAATTTTTTTGACAAGAACGTTTTATGAGAGGGAAATATGTTTGGTAAAATATGCACTTTCTCTTCTCCCACCCCATCATGGAATTGTGGTAATCAAGAAAGTCCCTTCCCCATATCACCCCTTCATACGCATTCCTATCTCAAAATTTCTACATAATCTTGTTCAGCATAAAAGATTGCACAGGCACAAAAATTTTGAGATAATTTTATTATTTATGCACAAGCGGGGATCGAACCCTGAGTCATGACGAGACGAGTAAAAATCATACCATATTGTCCATATTTTCCTACACAAGTAAACATTGCCGAGTGGCAAAGTTCCACGATCGACGTTGAAGGTCGAGGAGTTCGACACTCATCTGGTGACAAAGCTTTTTTTGTAAATATATTACTGTTACCCATTTGTGAGCAGATTTTATTTTTTGGGATCCAAGGGGAGGGGATTCGAACCAGTCTTTATAAACTGTTAGCATAGTATAATGGATAGTGAGCTAGGCTAGGCCAAGAAAAAATTTACATGTCATGAAGGGTGTCGTTTAAAAGACCAGTCCAGTAATTTACAATCATACAGGGTTGGGAAATAGAATTATCCGGATTTATCCGGGCCCGGGGAAATTGGATTTATCCAGATTTCCCCGGATTTATCCGGGGAATTCTGGCAAATTACTTAGTTTTTAAATTTTTCCTCTCTTAAACTTGCCTCGGTGGTGCAGTGGCAAAGCAGACGCTTCGTGGCCACTAAGTCGCGGGTTCAATCCCTCTTGGAGCTAATTTATTTCTAAATTTGCTAATTTATAAATAAATTGGCTTCAAGCAAGCAGGATTCGAACCAGCGACTTTGTGGCCACAAAGCGTCTGCTTTGCCACTGCACCATCGACGCAAGTTTAAGGGAGGAAAAGTTAAAAACTAAGTAATTCCAGGGTAAAAAGATTTCCCCAGAATTCCCCCGGGGATATCTGAATAAATCCGGGGAAATCCCAACCCTGCAATCATATTAAAAATAATTATTCTAAAAGATCGTGAAAAATGGAGCATTTGTTGTTTTTACGGCATGTTCTGAATCGTTATAGTTTTCTAGATAATTTGCTTGAAATTTTGAATTTGTTACAAGCTCTTCGTTGTAATACACAATCTTTTTTGAACTTTTTGCGAAAAAATCGATTTTTGCATCAATTTGTTAAATTTTCATCAAATGAACATTGTAGCAATTTTTTATAGCTAATCAAATAAATACAAAATTCACATCTCTCTGTTGTGGAACTTGACTAGACAAGAAAGTCGTTGTCCTTGAATCTCGGCAAAATCTGAATGTCCCTAACGTCATTGTGTTGAAGTATCCAGGAAATGAGTCGTTCACTGCCAAGCCCCCATCCAGAAGTCTTCATCTGCTTGATGCGGCGCATCTCGACGTACCACTCATAGTTACTGAGCGTGATATCATGGTGCTTCAGCGCCTCGAGCGTCTCCTGCGCTGTTTCTTGTCTCTCGCCGAGGCCGATGATCTCTCCCAGTCCAATTAGCAGATCTGCTGCCTAAAAATTGTTGATTAGATGCAAGGACTCGCTGGAGTATTTCTTACTTTAGCTTTCTTTCTATCCGATCCATCCGCATAGGCTTGATAGAACGGCACAGAAAGGTGGTCGGGTTCTGTCACCCAGACGGCGCCGCCAAACATGGCGATTAGTTGGCGCTCGCCTTTTCGAGTGAGCTCGAAGCCACGGTATGGCATCAGTTCATCGACAAGCTTATAGCAATCCGACGGAAGCATTTCGATAGCTTTGTCCAGCGTAATGCGTGGGAAACCGTTGTTGTTGAGTATGTAGCTAACGACCACCCGTTCCAAATGTTCCATAGTCCCGGCGATTTTCATCACCACACATTTCTCCTCTCTGAGTACGGCTTTCACAATGTTGATGATATAGCTTTCGGCGACGGCGATCGCCTTATCCATGTCGCCGACCAACTCACACTCGACATGTTGAAATTGGTTTAAATGTGTAGCGTCGGGTTCGTCGCCTCGGAAACATGGGGCCATCACATACACGCCCGGAGATCCATCACGGATTCTAAAACGTTATTGGAATGACTGAAAAATGCTGCTATGAATCCCACCTTAGATAGTATTCCAGGGTGAATTGGTTCGAATCTGCCAAGAAGACGTTTCGATCCATAAGATTGACTGAAATTGGGTAGGAATATGATCCGAAATTCCCTAGCGCAATGGCGTCTTCGCCTATGGGCGCCGATATGGTCTTGGTGGAGACAGGCAACATGGTGTAGTTGAATCCGAGTGTGTTGCGAAAGTAGTCCACCGTAGCGTGGAAGATGCAATCCTGAATTCGGAACACACCGCTGTACCAATCGTCGGTGATCACGGCTTTCAAATGCTTTTCTGGATGTGCCCAGGTTTTCGGAGGCAATGTGCGAGTTTGTCTGAAAATGTTTTTTACATAGCTGATAGTTGCGTTAGGCTTACTCAAGTTTCTCCTTATCCGATAAAACTTTTTTTGAAGCACGGATCGAGCCTCCATCCAAACTGATCGTTCTTCTGTTTTTGAATTGAATTTCCAAGGGCATTTGTGTTGGAAGATTAGTTGTTGAAAGTATAGAAAAGTACAGATTAGAGAATTATTGAGCCGCGTTTGATAGCTCCTTCAATTTTGTCAAGTCTTAAATATATGAAAGTCAAGGCCCAAAGAGATTCGTCAAAGACTAATGAACGCGTCAATAGGCGCACTAAAAAAGACAATTATTACACCATGGGTGGTGTTTGGTTAAGTTCAAAGTGACTAATTTTTGTTTCCCGTAGTATATGAACGCGTCAATAGGCGCACTAAAAAAGAACAATTATGTCACTATGGGTTGTTTTCGGTTCATACTGACTAAGTTTTGTTCATACTGACTAATTTTTGTTTCCCGCAGTATTCATCGAATTATGAATGATCGATTCAGCCCATCCCCGATTTGCCAAAATGCATCTTTGACCATCATCCTTGAAAAATTATGTTTCTACCACAACGCTTCGGGAATACGCTGAATCGATTTCTCGCATAAAATAACCCTTAGAACGATGATTTTAGAAGAAAAATCGAAAATTTTCATATTTTCGCTTCAATACAAAACACTCATTTCCCTGAATCAGGATCAGGGAAGCATTTTAAAGCTTTGGGAATGCGCGCAATAGATTCTCCGTCTAGAAAAACCTAAGAATCGACGGTTTTCTCATAAAAATCCGAAAATGTTTGATTTTCGCTTCAATACACCGATTCCTTCTCTGAATCAGGGTCAAGGAAGCGTTTTCAAGGTTCGGGAATGTGCGCAATCGATTCTCCGCATGAAATTATCCCCAGAAATATGATTTCGAGGGAGAAATTTCAAAATTTTTCGATTTTTGCTTCAATACACACATCTATTTCCCTGAATCAGGGTCAAGGAGGCATTTTTACGCTTCGGGAATGCGCGCAATCGATTTCCCGCATAAAATTACTCTAGAAATGTGATTTCCAAAAAATTTTTTTCGAAAAAACTTGTCGCGATTTACCGTAGTCCTTTAAGGCTACTCTTCTCCTTAAAAGTTTCAGGTTTCTCTCTGTACTTTCGCCAGAGGTTAACGGTGACATGTGCGGCACATCACGTCACACATGTGCGGCACATCACGTCACACATGTGCGGCACATCACGTCACACATGTGCCCTTGGGCACATCACATGTTGAGGTTGGATCATGTGCCACACTGGCACGTGCGACGGCACATGTCCTGTAGTCTAAACGGCAGAAGGTCATTTCAATAAATTTTTCTCTTTGATAAGTTCGACAGCAAAGTCAGACACATTGAAGTTTTTATTTATTTTTGAATAAAAATTTCAATGTTTCTGGCTTTGCTGTCGAACTTATCAAAGAGCAAAAATTATTGAAATAACCTTCTGCCGTTTAGACTACAGGAGATGTTACGTGTGCCCGGCACGTGCTGGACACATGTCACATTTTCGGAAGATGCCCCCTTTCGGAAGAGGGGGCACTATCCCCGAAGTAGTCAGTTATGGACCTGATCATATGATATGAAAAATCACCGTTTTAAAACACTTCCAAAAATAATCTTACAGAGTTACAATAGGAAAATATTTATGTAGCGCGGGTTTTCGAGGACAAACACTTTATGAACTCCGTAATTAGTACACCTATGAGAGTCCTTAAGCTATACAGGGTGCGTCAAAATAACTGACTCACTTAATTTGTTTCAATTTTTTGCCATTTTTCGTTTCCTTTTGATATAAGATTGCTTATTTTAAGTTAAAAAATGGCAGAAATGCGCCCAGCTATTATTAAACTGCATGAAAAAGGATATTCTACTAGAGAAATTGAGCAGCTTCTTGATGTTTCCCAATCTTCAGTCTCCCGTCATATTAAGCGATATGAAGAAACCGGAAACCACAAAGATCGAGAAGGAAGAGGGCGAAAGAAGACAGCGAGAAGCAAGAGGAATATTCAGCGCGCAAAGGGGATGATCCAGCGAAACTCGACGACCAAGGCCAACTCATCCAGAAAACTTGCTAAGAAACTGGATGTGTCTGAAGCAAGTGCAAGACGAAGGCGTGGAAAGAAATCACTTTGGAAACTCTGGAGAAGATCGTGGACAACTTCCCGAAGCGATTGAAGGCCTGTGTCGATGCCAATGGTGGCTATTTTGAATAAATCTTGTTATTATCATTGTTATTTGTTGTTTTAAAATAAATTTTGTTGAAAGTTAAGACCAAATTTAAGTGAGTCAGTTATTTTGATGCACCCTGTAATTGGACTTCATTTGGAGAAAAATACGGTGCATAAAATTTCAATTTAAGAATTTATTCAAATATACAACAAAGTAAAATGTGCAGTCAATTATACAACTAAGAAACATGTTTGCATTTAAGTTTCGTTATCATTAGA
>OZJO01029332.1:0-14805 GCA_900406225.1 Acrobeloides nanus | reverse complement strand
GGGGGGGGGGGGTAAGTTAGTAACGGTTTTGACTTTTTTCGGTTTTTCAAAACATGCGGTTTCGGTTTTTTTACACCAAATTTTTTTATAAAAATGGTTGATTTTTTCAAAAGTTGAATAAATATTATGTTTAAAAAAATTTATTGTTTTTTAAAGAAATTCGACGGAAAAATATGAAAATTCTCGAATTTTCATACAAATGAGAATAAAAATTTTCTTTCGGTTTTTGGTCGATCGGTTTTGACATATCTTTCGAAACTTTCCGTTGAAAATAACTTTTCGAAATTTTATGTCGAAACATCCTACAGCACCCTAGATATGCTACTGTCCTAGAGCCAAAGAATCCACTATTGAGTTTTTCGGTCATTTATCCACCTATCCAACTCTCATCGATACGTATGATGATATATGCCGAATTTCCAAATAAATTTATCGAATATGAACACAAAG
The DNA here is from genome assembly GCA_900406225.1 of Acrobeloides nanus. Classification (NCBI taxonomy): domain Eukaryota; kingdom Metazoa; phylum Nematoda; class Chromadorea; order Rhabditida; family Cephalobidae; genus Acrobeloides; species Acrobeloides nanus. The sequence goes on along the minus strand of OZJO01029332.1, from coordinate 14,355 downwards.
GCACTCGCTTATCTAGTTGTCTGACATTTTCTATTTCGGAATAGCATTTTTAGACAAATAAACAATGAATGTGCGTTTAACCGATATAATTTAAAACATGTGGCCAAACTTATGCATATTTTTAGTTTTACATAAAATTTATTGAGAAAAGATAATTTCGTAAAAAACTAACTTGTAAAGGAATTGGTCTGCATTTGTATAATGCCAGAGATGCCAAGTCTGCTGATTTTTCAGAAGTGCCGATTTTGAGATGTCAAACCTGATAAAATCTGATTTTTCAGTGTCAATTCTGATTTTTGAGATGCGAAATTTTGTCAAATTTATAAGAATGGAAAATGAGCAACATTTTGCTGATTTTTGCTTCTAAGGGGGTTTTGGCTATGGCGAATCGATTGGTGATGTTTTGTGAGCCAATAATTCTATTTTTGATTGCGTTCAGCTTATTCCTTAGCTAAATATGGTAAGGGATTCTCCAGGGGCACCACTAGGAGCCATATACATGTACGATTTCTACCATCAGACGTCATTTGGTTGCTGCAAGTTTGTGATCCATAGAATAGTCCCATTGTAATAAGCCAGTCGTCAAAATCATTGTCGAATAGCTGCAGCTTCATGTAAAGATTTTGAAGATTAAGGTCTTGAAGTTCTTCAATTGGATTATTCCTTTTAGTAATTTCACTAAAAGCAGGATAAGACTAAAAAAGCAAGAGAAAAAATAAATAACAGATAAAAGAATAAAAGGCAATACTCAATTTTTGGCTCACAAAACCATCGCCAATCGATTCGCCATAGCCGATTACAAAATTTCAGACCAAATTTGCATCAATTTATGTCAAATCAATATTATCATCATAAAAATATTAACGAGTGCTAATAACAACCATAAAAATATATGCATTTCAGATTAAAACTTTATTATGAATAAATAAATCCATTAGAAATATATATACAATTCGAAGAATATATGAATAATTTAATACAATTCAGATAAATGAATAGGTCTCATCACTTCAACCCAATTCTTTCAAAAGACGAATGAGCTTAAAAAACATTTTGCAATGTACCATATTACAAAACACCAACCTGTTCGACCTCGATAATTTCAGTCCTCATGTATACCTCCGTGGTCCAAAGCATGTCCAACAAGATAGCGTCTTGATGTTCATCAATTTCAATTCGCTGTTGCAGCTGCGGAGAAAATCGAAAAAAAGGAACGTTCATCGACCAGCACCACGCTTGGGCACGATCAACCGGCTGCCCATCAGCTTCTGTCAATTGTCGGAATCCAACGGTGAGCATAGAGCTGACGCATGCACCCTTCTTCGAAACTGCTTTTAGAATGGCATGAGCTCGACCTTCTCCGACTGTCTTCGTTGGGCTCTCTCCTGTAATTTTAAAGGAGTAAGTAAAATACCTTACATTACCTGTTCCCAACGATAACACGCACCCAATAGGTGGTTCATGCTAAAACGCAAAATATATTCAGGGAGTAAAATCAATTCCGATTTTTTACAGATTGCATTTTTGTTTTCTTATAAAACGGATGCATACTTCTTGAGATATTGAACTTCAAAGTTCTTTAGAAATGGCTGAAAAATCGAATTTTTATAATGATTTTCCATTTCTGAAGAACTTCGAAATTTAATATCTCAAAAAGTATGCATTCGTTTTATGAGATTTTTGGGAGACTACTGTTTCTCGATGCGTTTACAAAATAGCGTTGTTATTTTTCAAAAATTGCTTAAAGAAAAAATTCAGGTTTTAGCTTCAATGCACAAACTTATTCAAAAACCATGAAAAAAGCCGCGATATCAAATTTATTTCATTGTGTTCATCCCTGTATAATTATTTCTACAATAAAACCACTGCACTAAGCAAAAACATTACCTTATTGAACAACTTTTGACTGATATGCTGATATCGAATGCAATCCGTGAGAAGCTCCAAAACCGGGTTATTGGCCATAAGCCCACCTAAAAAAACATTTTAACTTGATAAAGAGACTAACCGTCTACGTATCTATCTTCTGCTGCGGCAAAATACAATGGAGCGGCACTCAAATAAAAACAATAAAATGGAGACCAAGTGCTCTACGGCGCTCAGGAGAGCCTGCGCTACGAGCGTCAGGCCCGTAGGAAGGTCCGTTTCGGGGGAAGAGGTCCTCAAAACGGGCCCCAAAACATAAGGGTTCCCCCATATTATTTAACGGTTACTGCTTCAATCGATCATAACTCACATGGTGGATTTGTATCCAACGTTTATATGAGAGAGTACAGTGAATAAATAAGAAGCTTACCTCGAACATCTAGCCGCTTTCCATATAGTAATCGTTTCTGGATCATCATAGCCGAAACTAACGAGTTCTTTTCCTTGCAATGGCGGCGCAAAATTTCGGTACAATTTCAAGACTGGTGGCGCAACATTCGCCACACATGTGGGAATTACAACTCTTAAAACAGATTCTAGATCTATGTCAACCGTGGCATAGCTAGGAAAGGAGAATCCGGGGTGATTCCCCCATTCATGGAAAAATTTTTAAAAATTTCCTAATGGTCTCCTTTTTTTAACAAAAAAATCCTCAAATTTGACATTTTTTAAACCAAAAATTAGTCATTTAGTGATCATTTTCAGTATATAAGCATTTTTCAACAACAAAATTTTCGCCTGCGGCGCGGCGCTGGTTTTTGCGTTAACTTAAATTTTCATCGAAATTCGAAATTTTCTTAGCGTTTTCAGGTTAAAAATAGGTATTTTTAAACAAAAAAGATATTTTTCAACAAATTTTCGCGTCTGTCGTCAAAAATTAAAATTCGTTAAAATTGGTCAAAATTTGAAAACTTTCGGAAAAAAATATAAGGAGGGACCAAAGTAAAAAAATTTGTTTGAAAAGGTTCCCCTCTCATTCTTGGAGACTGGCTATGCCACTGGCATAATACTACCAAAAATGGTATAAACATAATTCGATTTGAGCAATGATTTTTTTAAATGACTCCTAGTGTACACAAAAAGTAAGATAAAACTCACTTGGGATGCTTTATTGAGCTCATTTTTTCGTTACCAAAAGTTTCTCGTAAGAGTTCTTCGAACTTCATCGTACTATACGGCTTATTTTTACCGAAAAATAGTTCCTCTTTCAATCTTAAATATAGCATTCGGCACTCTTCAAGGGTTCTTCCTAAATAGATTGTCAATAGAATAATTTTTATACTCTTCTTTTCTCCTCTCATAAATCTTCCTTTCTTGAAAATCCAACCTTTAGCCAACGCAAGAGCAAGAATCGCGCCAGTACTAGTTCCACTAACCCACTGAAATCGTTTCCAAATATACGACTTGAGATTTTCTTCCAAGAACATTAGCATCTTCAAAGTTGTATTACAGGGTGAGGCAAAATAAACCGTACATTCGAATAAGTAACAAATTTTTTCACGAAAACATCATTTTAGGGGTTTTTCTATGCGAGGAATCGATTGCAAGTAGTTTCAAGACGTCAAAACTAATGTTTGACCCTGAATCAGGGAATTTTCCTTCAACACCTAAGGTCGATCCCTTGAATCAGGGTCAAATATTAGTTTTGACGTCTTGAAACCACTTGAAATCGATTTCTCACATAGAAAACCCCCTAAAATGATGTTTTTCGTGAAAAAATTCGTTACTTATTTGAATAACTGAAAAACTCGTTTTCTCCCTGACATCTCAGGACCGTATCCAGTATTTGGTTTCGGGAGGGGCTGAACCCTTCGAAATTCGAACAAAAGACTTTCTCTCTACATTTACAAAAATCCAGGCTTCCCTGCGCTCTGCTGTTTCTTTTATTTGAATATATATGATTTTTAAATACAAAATCTTTATTCGATAACATTCGTTTCAATACATAATAGAAAGAAGTACATCACTGACACAATAAACATACCTGGACTAGGACCAAACCACGAATGCCTCCACCATCAAGTGATAGAAGGATCGACCGCTTTCTATGCCCATGATCTCGCTCGAAACGCTGAAAATTTGTATTTTTCAAATTGATCCTTGCTTCAAAGTCTAAATTTCATATTTTTACAACAATGAATTCACCAACAGCATGACTAGTTTGAAATTTTGAATTTAAAGTAAAAATATTGGTACAATCGGGACTCCAAAAATTTTTTTTATAAATTTTTAAAAATGACATTTATTGAGGTAATTTTATGCGTTGAGTTCAAAAAAAGCATTCCCGAAGCGTGAAAACGCTTCCTTTAGGTTTCATCGGTAAGTTATCTCTTTAGGGCCATATCATGAACAAGAATCATCATGCCTAATATACAGAGTGGACCTTAAAAAACCGAAATTTTGCCTTTTTTTGGCGAAAAAACTTGAAAAAAAATATATAAAATGACAATTTCATGACTAAGTTAACATTTTCAGAATTTTTCAATTATCCCGATAAATGTCATTAAAAAAATTTTTTGGACTCCCGATTCCGAAATAGTACTAAAATATTCTACACCCAACACAAAAAAGGCAAAAATTGTACCTAACACGACGTCATCTTCCTTCTTAACGGGTGAACAATTACTGTTGAATAACTTAATAGCATCCCTAAAATGTTAACCAAGTATATGAAATTCAAAATCGTCAAATGAAACTTACACAATCTGCGGCAAAAAGCTTTCATCCTGAGGCAAATTTCCCTTCATGTTCTTCTTCTTTGATAAATGGTAGCGACGTTCAAACAACAATAGGACACCTTTCACAATATTGGCGTTATTCGTCTGAACACATGTGTTTCGTACGGACATAACTTGAAGCCATCAAAAATATTTTCTCAAGTGTTCATTCATACTTTTTATATATGAAAAATACAATATCAGCGTTTTTTATGGATGGTCCTTACTTTCTGGATTCTGGAAACCCCTCAAAAATGGGCTTTAAAGAAAAAGTTGGCATTTTTTACATTGTGAGGGTCCAAATTCTTATTCCCTGACCACGTATGTTAGTAAATAGCCAGGGCACATTTCACTATCAAAATAATAATTAGGCAATATAAAGTAAAAAATGACAAAAAAAAATAAACTTTCCAATCCTTAAAGGGGAGTGCAGATCGAGGCCCGATTTCAGTCGGAAAAATTTTTTAAATGAATTTCTAGGGGTAATTTTATGCGTGGAATCGATTGCAACCATTTTAAGAGCGTGAAAACGCTTTCTTGACCCTGATTCGGACAAATTTAGGATATTTTTTCGATCTCCTCTTTGATCTTTGTCGATCTCCTAAAAATCCAAAAATACTCTAAAATTGCCTGAATCAGGGTCAGGAAAGCGTTTTCACGCTCTGAAAATGGTTGCAATCAATTCCCCCTAGAAATACATTTAAAAAAATTTTCCGACCGAGATCGGGCCTCGATCTGCACTCCTCCTTTAAACGAAATCAAACCTTTGCAGCCAGATGTAGAATGTTATTTCCGTTATCATCAGCTGTATCTCCTGGCACGTCCAACGTATATAAGCGAACCAATTCTTTAATATTGCGTTGTTGCACTGCTCTGACCAATTCTTCGTTCATTTTTTCTTTAACTAAAAGCATTTTTTCACAATAATCACAAAAAGAATTTAAACGGAAACAAATTTTACATGAAAAATGCTATTTTGACACTAACAAAAAGTTTGTTTAAACGAGCTTGTGAGGACTTTTGCCCCTTAGGTGAGGGTATACCGCCCCTTAGGCGAGGACTTTTGCCCTCTCCCTGTATATTTTTGAGCCCCCGCGAAAATTTCTTCAGTGTACGCCACTATCATGAAATGAATCTCACGCTGAGACATATCTATCACGGCACGGCAAAGTGTCAAAAAATGGAAACTCGCGGAAACCGGTTGGAATCGTTTTATCTCACTTCAAAACGCTCTATTATACCTTTTTTGAGCAAAATAGAGGTGTGCATTCGCGTTTCGTTAAGTGGTTATATATCCCTTTCCATACGACTGATTTTTAAAAAAAATTTTGGGCAAAAAATATTTGCCACAAGCGGGACTCGAACCCGAGGCCTTTAGCACCAAAACTAGACGTGTTAACACTGCGCCATGCCGTCAAGTAAATTGACGGAATTATTTTTTTATAAACTGAGGGAATTATTAAAAATACGTCAACTTCAAAAATTTATATCATTTGAAGGCAAAATCCAATTTTCATAATTTTGGCCTTAAAATGTTCCTAGAAATGTGTAGACAAAAGTTACGGTCCGTTTTTCCGTTGAAATTTAAGAAAAAAATTTTTTTTCTTTATAACATCGCTAAAATACCCTATTTTTAGAGCTATTTTCTATCAAAAATTTACTTTTTTTAAACCGATATGGGGAAACACGAACCGTAACTTTTATCTACACATTGCTAGGAACATTTTAAGGCCAAAATTATGAAAATTGGATTCTGCCTTCAAAAGATATAAAAATTTTGAGGTCACAAAATCGTCTAAAAATGAAGTCTATTTTTCAAATATTTGAAAAAAGCGAATATCGTTCAAGAGTGGCTTAAAAGTTTCGTTTTTATCCTAGCTACAAACTGCAAAAAACGGTTTATAAAAATCTGTGCTAGAAGTTGAGATACATGCATTTTTGTATATATGCCTTTAGTGGCAAGGAGCCGGAGACCTGATTTTGGTCAAAATGAGTGCACACCTTCCGGAATCATCAGAAACATTAAAATATGTGATTTTAAAACGAAATAAAACGATTCCGACCGGTTTCCGCGAGTTTCCATTTTTTGCACACTTTGCCGTGCCGTATCTATAAACAGGTCTAGCGACATTTCGCTGCGACGATGTCGCCGCATTTTTGCATTCATTTTTTGAAGTAGAAACAAAAACGAGCGACACTGTCGCAGCGACAAAAGTAAAAATGGTGCCTTAATTGTACATACTGCACCCTAGTGCCCTCGAATCAAATTTGAATTTTATTGAACATTACAACGATTTCCCTGCGTTTATAATTCAAATAGATTCCGTTACGGATTTCGGTTTGATCTTTTCTCTTTCATTTTCTAAAACTAAAATTTGAATGTGATTGAACATTACGACGATTTCCCTGCGTCTTCCAGTTTTATCTGTTATAATTAAACAATTCGTACGTACGAATTATTTTTGAAGTCAACAAATGTATTCTCGATTTTTAAATTTCGATTCTCTTATAATTAAAGGGCGTGCAAATTAGGGCCCTTTCTCAAAAAAATGACCTAGGGTTAAGAATAGAATGAAAAATCGAGTGTGCACATCTCCGTCGCGTGAAAATGCTTCCTTCACCTTGTTTTCGCGAAAATAACACTATTTTTAACGTGAAATAGTGCTATTTTCGCGAAAACAAGGTCAACGAAGCATTTTCACTCGACGGGGATGTGCGCAATCGATTTTTACCCTAGAAAGTCAAAGTCATCTTTCAAAAATTTTTTGGAGAAATGGCCCTAATTTGGGCAATAGGAGGGAATCCATCGCACATAAATTTAGTGGAATTTTACGCACAATTTACTAGGATTTTACACACATCTTTGAAATCTCGATAATTTCTTGGATAAACCACTCCAAAAATGTTTCAAAATCGTAATTTAGGCTATTAAAAACCATATTTTATTTACTGCATTCGCGCAGTGAAAAAGATCATAATTTTTGAAAAAATTCGCTTCGAAAATGCGTTTTTTCTTCAAAAATTATGTTTTTTCTAAACTCCAAATTTCTATAGGGGAATTGAAAAATTTTAAAATAATAATTTTTGAAGGAAAAATGCATTTTTGACGCGGTTTTTTTCAGAATATGATTTTTAGTAGCCTAAATTACGATTAGAGACGTTTTTGGACTGATTTTTCTAAGAAATTATCGAGATTTCAAAGATGTGCGTAAAATCCGTGCGGATTTTCAAATGGATTCCCTCCTATTGCCCTAATTTGCACCCCCTTTAAGAATATTAATCTCTGTTTGTTATTTTCAAACTCAATTGGCGCGAATGAGTTTATAATTCTTTGTTTTAATGTTCCTCATACTCCACTCGTTGCAGCGACAAAAATTTTAGCTCAAAACTCGAAATTTTTTGCCTTTATGGACAAGGGGTAAAAAATAGAATTTTCAAAAATTTCTCCAAATCGACTGATTTTTTGTCTCATTTTCTGGGGCAACTCAAGTTTGTTGATCCAACTGGGGAGAACTCAAGTGATATATACTCGGAGGAGAACTCAAGGGAGTGCAACTGGGGGACTCAAATGAGAACAATTCGGGGGGGGGGATGAAAATGAGATCGTCCAAAAATTCAACGGCACCAGGCCGTTTCAGCTCAACTAGTTCTTTACGATAATGATGTAAAATCCAAAGAGCTGTTCTTTCTATTTTTAAATTAGCGGTTTTCTCATTTACCATATTCAAATAATTTTTTGAAATAACTGAACATCGCAGTTCTTACCGTATTTTTGCTGTTTTGTAAGTTATGTCAATCATTCGCATATCCTATGCAGACAATTTTGTTTCAAAATCAAAATTACTTGTCTGTTTGAAGCTTACATTCGATATAACTGTTTATTTTCTTTCAATATGCACCTAAAAAANCATATCCTATGCAGACAATTTTGTTTCAAAATCAAAATTACTTGTCTGTTTGAAGCTTACATTCGATATAACTGTTTATTTTCTTTCAATATGCACCTAAAAAAATTCTCAGGCAACAATGCGAGACGTTATATATGCGCATAAAGTTTCGAATTAGTATAATCCAAGAGGTTAAAAACAGGGATGCCAAGAACATTTGTTTCAAAATCAGCAAATCTGACTTCAAAAATCAGAATTTAGGAGCAAAATGCTGCTAATTTTCCATTATATTTATAATTTTGACAAAATTTCGCATCTCAAAAATCAGGTTTTTCCAGATTTGACATCTCAAAATCAGCACTTTTTTGAAAAATCATCAGACTTGGCACCCCTGGTTAAAAACCTCGAATTTGTTTAGAATTCGAGACTTTAAAACTCTTTTACAAAGTTGTTATCATTTTTTATTTACATCATCATTAAAAACCGAGAATTTTTTAAATGTATTTTATTATTATCAGGTTGTTCCAAGAGTTCGTGAACTTCACTTTCACTTTTTTATACTCGATCGCTAGAGTATAAAAAATGAAAAGTGAAGTCCGCGAACTTTTGGAACAACCCGATAAAACACTTTAACAAAAAATTTTTTAGGTAAACTATCAAACAATTGTTTTGTTATTTATTGTTTGTAAAAAAAAACTAAACTGCAAAAATGGTGAACTTTACCATAGATGAAATTCGTGCCCTTATGGACAAGAAGAAGAATATACGAAATATGTCTGTTATTGCGCACGTCGATCACGGCAAATCCACGTTGACGGATTCTCTCGTGTCGAAAGCTGGTATTATTGCTGGTGCAAAAGCTGGTTAGTTTGTTTTTAATTTTATACTTTGTTTATGTCAATTCGTTTAAGGTGAAACTCGATTCACAGACACCCGAAAAGATGAACAAGAGCGTTGTATTACGATCAAATCCACGTAAGTTATTTCGTTTATAGTTCTATGGATTAACTTTGTTGCATTTTAGCGCTATTTCGATGTTCTTTGAGCTTGAAGAAAAAGATCTTGACTTTGTTAAGGGCGATAATCAAATTGAAATCGATGACAAAAAGCATAAGTTCAAAGGTTTCTTAATCAATCTCATCGATTCACCCGGCCACGTTGACTTTTCAAGTGAAGTTACTGCTGCTCTTCGTGTTACTGATGGTGCTCTTGTTGTTGTTGACTGCGTTTCTGGTAGGCTTTGGTTTTACTTTATGCATTGGAAAATGACCAAGAAATTTGAGGATATAACCCTTAAGCAGTGGCAACTCCAAAGAGGGGCGACCGCCCCGTTCCTGAAAAACATTTGAAAATTTTCCTATGGATTCCCCTTATGTTTTTCAGATTTTGAAAATTTTTGAAAAAATGTCCATTTTGTTAACCAAAAATGGCTATTTTTAGCCAAAAATGCCGTTTTTGCCACCAAAAATCGACTTTTTGAACAAAAATCTTTGTAAAAGCGAATTACATATAATACCGCTCCACATACCTGGTTTTTCAAAAATATCCGTTTGTTCTAAAAATTGAATATTGGCCAAAAAACCGACATCCACATCTTAATTCACTTCTCGATTAAAAACGTCCCTTACTCTGAAATTTTAGGTGTGTGCGTACAAACGGAAACTGTGTTGCGTCAAGCCATCGCGGAACGTATTAAGCCTGTTTTGTTCATGAACAAGATGGACCGTGCACTACTCGAGTTGCAACTTGGACAAGAAGAGCTCTTCCAAACTTTTCAACGTATCGTCGAAAACATCAACGTTATCATCGCTACCTATGGTGACGACGACGGCCCAATGGGAGCCATTATGGTTGACCCAACAATTGGCAACGTCGGTTTCGGATCTGGTCTTCATGGTTGGGCGTTTACATTAAAACAATTCGCCGAGATTTACGCTAGCAAGTTCGGAATTCAGGTAAATTTATGTAAAAAAGAACTATAAACCATATTTTTAGGTTGACAAGTTGATGAAGAATCTTTGGGGCGATCGTTTCTTTAACGCTAAGACCAAGAAGTGGGTCAGCTCATCTGACGATGGCGCCGTCCGCGGTTTCTGCCAATTCGTTCTTGATCCGATCTTCCAAGTCTTCAGGGCTGTTATGGATGTCAATAAGGAAAAGGTTGCTACGCTGATTGAAAAGCTCAACATCAAATTAGCTAATGAAGAAAAGGAACTCGAAGGAAAGCCACTCTTGAAAGCTATTATGCGCCGCTGGCTGCCTGCTGGTGACACTATGCTCCAAATGATCTGTATGCACTTGCCGTCGCCTCTTACTGCGCAAAAGTATCGTATGGAAATGCTTTATGAAGGCCCACACGACGACGAGGTCGCTGTTGCTATAAAGAATTGTGATTCGAATGGTCCGCTCTGTATGTACGTTTCGAAAATGGTGCCCACTACTGATAAAGGACGTTTTTACGCTTTCGGGCGTGTCTTTTCTGGTAAAGTGGCTACTGGTATGAAGGCTAGAATTCAAGGCCCGAACTACGTTCCAGGCAAGAAGGACGATTTGTACGAGAAGACTATTCAACGGTAAGTCAGAATATTGTTTTTGGTAGAGATGGGATTTTTCCGGAAAAAACTGGTTTTCTCAGATTTTTCCGGTTTCATATTTTACCGGAAAAATCTCTTTTCATCCTGGAAAATTCAAGCACCAAAAATGTAAAAATTTCTTTCCTATGAGATTCTTGAAATTAAGATCTACAATTTTTGTGAAGATCAATTTTTGCCAAGATGTCAAAAAACTGGAGAAAAATCAATTTTTTTCATGAATGAGATTACAAATTATATCCGGAAAAATCTCAGACCATCTAGTTTTTGGTGGTAAAAAAACACGAGTCTTTTTTTCAGCACCATTCTTATGATGGGCCGTTACATCGAGCCAATTGAAGATATTCCAGCTGGTAACATTGCCGGGCTTGTTGGTGTCGATCAATACATTGTCAAGGGGGGAACCATCACAACATTCAAGGATGCACATAACCTTCGTGTCATGAAGTTCTCAGTTTCGCCCGTCGTGCGTGTTGCCGTCGAACCGAAGAACGCTGGAGATCTTCCAAAATTGGTATGTGCGATGATTTTATGAGATGGCATTGAGAAATTAAATTTGTATCATACTGGGTGTTCCAAAAAAAAACCCGCCATTTGGTGATTTGTTGGCGAAACTTTTTCAAAAAAATTTTTTCTTCCCAAGTGACTCAGGGGTATTTTTATGTGAGAAATCGATTCCGCATCGAAAAACTTTGAAAACAGCTCTCAGACCATGAATTATCCAATTTTCAAGTAGGAATTCCTACCGGAAAATACGAAAATCTTATATTTCATGGTCTGGGAGGCGTTTTCATGTTTTTTCTATGCGCTCAATCGATTTCTCGCATAAAAATACTCGTAATGAGTCATTTTGGAATAAAAAAATTTTCGCCAAATTGTGGGGTTTTTTTGAACACACTGTAGAAGCAAACGATAGCTCAGTATCTAAAATGATTATTTTTAAAGAAAAAAATATTTTGCGTTTTTAATTCACGTAATAATTTTAGGTAGAAGGTCTAAAGCGTTTGGCCAAATCGGATCCTATGGTTCAATGCATTTTTGAAGAATCTGGTGAACACATCATTGCTGGAGCTGGTGAACTTCATCTTGAAATTTGTTTAAAGGATTTGGAGGAAGACCACGCATGTATTCCGATTAAGCAATCCGACCCTGTTGTATCCTACCGAGAGACGGTCTCTGAAGAGTCGAACCAAGTGTGTTTATCCAAGTCGCCGAACAAGCACAATCGTCTATTCTGCAAAGCAGTACCAATGCCAGATGGCTTGCCTGAAGATATTGATAAGGGAGATGTCGATTCTCGTCAGGAAATCAAGGCACGTGCCAAAGTTTTGGCCGAAAAGTATGAATACGATGTGACAGAAGCGCGTAAGATTTGGTGCTTCGGACCCGACGGTACCGGTCCAAACATCTTGGTCGACGTAACAAAAGGAGTGCAATATTTGAATGAAATCAAGGACTCCGTGGTTGCTGGCTTCCAATGGGCCACAAAAGAAGGTGTGCTCTGTGAAGAGAACATGCGAGGCGTTCGCTTCAACATTCACGATGTCACTCTACACGCTGACGCAATTCATCGTGGTGGTGGCCAAATTATTCCAACTGCTCGTCGTGTGTTTTACGCCTGCGCGTTGACAGCCGCACCTCGTTTGCTAGAGCCTGTCTACTTGGTTGAAATTCAGTGTCCGGAAGCAGCTGTTGGTGGTATTTATGGTGTGCTCAATCGTCGCCGTGGGCATGTCTTTGAAGAATCACAGATTGCTGGGACACCCATGTTTATCGTTAAGGCTTATTTGCCTGTCAATGAATCGTTTGGTAAGTCTTGGGCTAGATGTTTGAATTTTTATATAAAAAATATGATATATAAATTTACAGACATGTACAGGGTGTGCGAAAAAAAATCCGTATTTTTGAAATGTGCATAAAAATTAAAAGAAAATTTTTTATGAAGCTAATTTTCGGGGGTAATTTTATGCGAGAAATCGATTGCGCTCATTTTCGGAGCATGAACAAATTACCTTGACTCTGATTTAAGCGATTTTCATTTCTATAGACTAACCCCTTTCCTGAATCAGGGGAATTTTTTCATGATCCAAAATTGAGCGCAATTGATTCCTCGCATAAAATTATCCCCGAAAACTAACCCCATAAAAAAGTTTCCTTTAATTTTTATGTGCATCTCCGTTAATTTTAAAATCACGGTTTATTTCCGCACACTCCCTGTAAATCTAACATATTCTTTAATGCATATGACGCTTCTATCACACATCATTATTTAGGCTTTACCGCCGATCTTCGTTCGAATACTGGTGGACAAGCTTTCCCGCAATGCGTCTTTGACCATTGGCAAATTTTACCTGGTGATCCATTTGACTCAAGCACTAAGCCAGCAGGTGTGGTGGCGGACACACGTAAACGAAAGGGTCTTAAAGAAGGTATTCCTGGTCTTGACAACTNTTTTACCTGGTGATCCATTTGACTCGAGCACTAAGCCAGCAGGTGTGGTGGCGGACACACGTAAACGAAAGGGTCTTAAAGAAGGTATTCCTGGTCTTGACAACTATTTGGATAAGCTATAATATCTATTGTTGGACGCTTGTTGTTTTATTATTTAAAATATTATCGTTTGAGTTTTTATTTTATTGACTTGATTCAGAAATAATTGTTGAAAAAAATAAAATAAATTTTATGTTTATTGTGCTCGGGTCAGTAGAGTAGTGAGTTTTATTATACTGAAATTGTAGGTGAATGCTTAGAGATGTAGAGGGTGAACTTTAAAAAACGGTAATTTTGCCGTTTTTGGCGAAAAAATAAGTTTGCATTTTCAGAATTTGTCAACGCTCAATCGATTTCTCGCATAATAATTATCCCTAATAAATCACTATGAAAAAAAATTTTTCGTCAAAAAACTCCGAAATTCTGGTTTTTTAAAGTCAACCCTGTAAAAGTGTGATATGCACAAACCTGAACATTGTATACAGGTGATGCAAAAGTTCTGACATAAGGAGCAAGTTCTCTGATCAAACCCAAAACATTTTAAGACACGGTCTCTGAAAAGCGTTTAAATGAGAGGAACAATTTTCAAAAAGTGCGACCCGGAATTTTTTATAGTGGGGAAGTTTTTAGTTATGGTGAGTACATAAAAATTTCTACATCTCGCGATTCTTTCACTAGAGATGGGAAATAGCCATTTTATCGGTTTATAGAAAAAGTCATGTGCATTCAGATTTATTTTACATT
>OZJO01029329.1:0-16093 GCA_900406225.1 Acrobeloides nanus | reverse complement strand
TCGGCTTATTTATAAAATATTCGTTTAAACCGTGAGAAATAAATTGAAAAATAAAATTGCAAACAATTTATAAGGTTAAACTGATTTTACAAGTACGTGAAAATACAAGTACAAGGACCGGAGGAATAGGCCCAAAATCATTATTTTTCTACTTTTCTTTGTGTTGTTTTGCATCAATCGTATTTATTTTCATTTCAATTTGACATTTTAAAAGTATCTTGCATCGTTGTATTGTACGACATTTAAACCTAAAATTGGTTGACCGATGTTTATAGTCGAATTGGATGAGAGTGTGTATTAGTTAAGAGAAAATATGAGAGAGAGGTTAGTTTTTTAAACCATATTTTCATCTCAATTCTATTTTTAGGACGCCGGATTTCTGAACAAGTCTGGATTTATGGTGACGTAGAAAGGTGATGGATGTTTTATGGTCGAACTTAAAGATGAAAAAGGGAACACTTTACCGCGGAATGCTGCTACTTTACATCCTATCTTGCAACATAAAATTATTATTAAATAAATGTTTATTATCTAAATGTACTAACAGTTGATATTTTACTAATTTTTTTTTGAATTGCAGGCGCATATTCACTTCCCAGACACTATTTTACAAAAATATTATGGGATATCATCCTATTGTGACTTTAGGCTGCAGGTCAAAGGATGGACATCCCCGGCGCAGCCGGGGGATGCCCACCCTAAAATTGCCTGAATCAGGGCCAGGAAAGCGTTTTCACGTTCTGAAAATGGTTGCAATCGATTTCCCGCATAAAATTACCCCTAGAAAGTCATTTAAAAAATTTTTCCGACAGAGATTCGGCTTCGATCTGCACCCCCTTTTAAGAAAACTGAGCTTTATATCACAAAACTTTTTAAGGGTTATTACTTTTTCATGTGATTTTCTCGTTTTTATATCGATTTTCATCATAAGTAACCTTTAAGAAAATTGTAGAAGAAATCAAGCTATACAACTTTGGTAAAAGATTTTGAACGAATATTTCTAAAGATCGATAAAATTCATCAAAATAAGTATCCTTACAAAACTTTTTGACACCCAAAGTTTGTTTTAATAAGGATTTTTGCTGCGGAGCCGGGTTTTTTTTACTTATCTCAAGGATTTTAATAAAAAATTTACGCGCCAATCGGATGAAACAACATAAGGGAGATCAAAGTGATTTTTTTTTTTAAATTACATTGTTCCCACTTGTTTTTGCCCAAAATTTTGGAAATTTTTTTGGAAAAAAAAATTAAGAAGAGGGGAAGGATGGTAAATTTTGATCTCTAAAATATTGATCTTGTTCTTTGATC
Organism: Acrobeloides nanus; assembly: GCA_900406225.1. Lineage (NCBI taxonomy): Eukaryota > Metazoa > Nematoda > Chromadorea > Rhabditida > Cephalobidae > Acrobeloides > Acrobeloides nanus. Next base: position 14,785 of record OZJO01029329.1, on the reverse strand, counting down.
TCGATCCAAAATCTTGATCTCGACAACCCTAGTTGTTTATTGTTGAATTGCACGTGAATTTTCAGTCAATCGTTATGATAGAAACGAGCACTTCTCAAAACATTTCTATTTCGAAGTGCGCATTTGCATTACAGGGTGAGCCAAAAAATCGTACTTTGCGTTTTTTTTGGCGAAAAATTTTTTCCAAAAATCGCTTGAAAATACCCCTTATTTTTCACCTATTTCGATTTTTACGAATTTTTCAATTTTTGATGAATTTTTCTATTTTTGGCGAATTTTTCTATTTTTGGCGAATTTTTCAATTATAGGGTGAGCCAAAAAACCGTACTTTTGCGTTTTTTCAAAAAATTTTCACCAAAAAACTCAAAAGTACGGATTTTTTCTTGGCTCACTCTGTATTTAGCTTTTTGTGCAAAATATACATCGGAAAGAAACATCAAAGTTCAATTGATCTTTATACAGGACGGCCGAACAACATGTAGGATACATATTCATCTCGTCTAGGGGGTCATTCGTTTGCCACGTGCACCATTTATTTATGGCCGATTCTAATGGGCTCAACACCGCCAGCATAAGATTTTTTAATGTATGAATTATAAAGTTTACACACATTTTTAATCGGATCAAATTTTGTGCATTTTCTTCAAAGTCTTGGTTTTGTTTGTTACAATCTAACTTTTTTTTTCGGGCACTAGGTTGGAATTCTCACCCGTATGTATAATGTGTATGTGCTTCCACTTATCGATTACGGCTCTTCTATTTACAACTCTACCTCCAAACAAAATCTTGCCCTAATCGAGAAAGTTCAGAAGCGCTTCACTCGTCTACTTTTTGTTCGTTGTTTTAAGTATGTTTATCGTGATATCCCTTCTGAANTTCTTATTCTGAAAGGCTCCAAATACTCGGTATTGATTCCTTAGAAGTACATCTCCTTCGCTCCGATCTTATTCTATTTCATAAGTTTGTAATCAACAATATCTTTTTCCAAACCAATTGTCCTATCTTTTGTGACTTCTATTCTACGAGAACAAACCCAGGGGGATGATTCCCACTAGGAGTACTAAAAATGCCAGAAATGATTTCTTTACTATTCGATTAGCCAGATTATATTGGGTTGTTCCAAAAGTTTTTACACTTCACTTTTCACTCGACAAAAGTGTAAAGTGAAGTGTAAAAACTTTTGGAACAACCCAATACCTCAAACTCCCTTCAGATATTACCTCCCTCTCCTTTTTCAATCAAAGGTCAAAAAGCTGGACCTCTCCTTTTTGCTCAATTAAACTTTTTAGGCTAAATGATATTTTTTCGGAATAGATTTTATCATATTGTGTTTGACTATATTTACTGTACCTGTTATACCTTATTTTACACAGTCCTTGTGACTGTAATAAAGTTTTAAAGTTTAAATTCACATCACACATGGTCAAAGGGAGAGGAGTCTCCCCACCCTAACCAATCCGGAAAAAGGCCAAAAATAGGGCCAACTCGGCATCGGAGCGGCCGGATTGGTTTCTTTTTTGACAAAAATTTTCGAAAAAAAACATAAGGGGGGACCAAGGCAAATTTTTGAAAATTTTAGGAACCCAAGTTGGTCCCCACCTAGCACCAGACCTCTCTCTTCCCTCTGTTTGGTGTTAAAAATCGACTAACACCATTTATTGTGTTGTATTAATTAACACCAAATTATCGACTCAATATCAACAATTAACACCAAAATTGGTGTGAATCGTTGACACCAATGGTTTTGTGTGTGGATGCAAAAATTCAGCCCCGATTTGGTCAAAAGTTTGAAAGTCCAAAATTCGCATAAATCCGTGATCTATTCCCTATGACGTAAATTCCTACTTTTGAAAGATTGTGATGTAAATTCGATCTTACAGGATAATGCTGCCCTTTTTTAGTTATTAAACCATGAAGTGTAATAAATTCTCTCTGGAACAAGTATTTTCTATTGCCTTTAATGCTGTGCAAAGGCGCTGTATTTCTGGAATTGGTCCCGGTGTCAATGTGCGTACACTTAGTTATCCCATTTCTGGAAGATCCCCAAAGGTCGTTTCAGCGGAGGATGCAGTTAAGCTTATAAAATCAGGTTGTTATTTCAGTAAAAACTAGTGTTAGATCCTGGGATCCGGGATCGACCTCTTGGTACAGGATTTTTCGGGATGCACCTTGGCGGAATTTTCGGAGTAAAATGGGAAAAACGGAGAAAAACGAATTTACTAGTATTAGATCCTGGGCTTTGGGATCGACCTCTTGGCTGGGACGGGATTTTTCGAGATGCACCCAGTGGCATAGCCCCTTCCGAAGTCTGAAAAATTTTCTTCTTGGTTCCCCACCTATGATTTTGCTCAATATTTTTGAAAATTAAAAAAAAAGTCCTTATGATTTTTCATAAAAATTTTCAACTTTTTCACTTAAATAGGCCATTTTTTCACCAAAAAAGCCCAAATTTTGGCAAAATTTCACCAAGATTGTAAATTTCTGAGCATTTTCAGTTTATAAACAAGCACTTTTAAAATAATTTTATCTGGTTTTTGGTTTTTTAGTAAAAATTTTGAACAACAAAATTTGCCGCGCACCGCGCGGTGACCAAAAAAATCGCCAAAAATTGTATACTTCAGCCTTTCCGAAAAATTTTTCTAGCTACGCCCCTGGAGCACCTTGGCGGGATTCAGGACGGGGTTAAGATTTTCGGAACAGGATTTTATATTTTTTTATGTTATAGAATTCAGAGTGAGCCAAAAAACCTTACTTTGAGCTTCCTTGGTGAAAATTTTTCAAAAAAAATCGAATTTTTTTCTCAAAACCGAGTTTTTGTTCAAAATCGAAATTTTTGCTCAAAATTGGGATTTTCGGGACGGGTATCTAACACTAATAAAAATCTATATTGATCATTTTTAGGTGATCATATCTATGTTATGTCGGCGCCATCTACACCAACAGATTTGCTGAAAGCTTTGTGTAATAGAGTAGAAGCGGAGAATTTAAGCAAGTTGAAAATGAGTCACATTATATTGTCCGGTGAAATTCCTTGGTTAGAGGAAAAGTTTTATGGTACATGTTTCACCAAAATGCAAAAAATTACAACCATGTATGGTAGCCGAATGGTTAAGACTTGCACTTTGAAGGTCGCGGGTTCGAATCCCAGGCCCGCATTTAAAGTTTCTCCGATTTTCATGAAAAAATTTTAAAATTTTGGATTTTTAATTTGTTTATTTGAGTTAGGCACATTTAAATTAATTTTTAACAAAATTGAGCAAGTTTTTGAAGTTCTTTTGATAAGAAGGCAAAAATTTATGGTCGATGGCGGGGATTGAACCAGCGTCATACATATCAATTCGACTATATATGAAAAAATAATAGCAGGAAAGTGTGATATACGACCAAAAATAGGCATTGTAAAAAATTTTATGAAAATCGGAGAAACTTTAGGGATTCGAACCCGCGACCTTAAAGTGCAATACGTGGAGTTCTAACCATTCGGCTACCATGCATTGTCCATGGTCGTAACTTTTTTTGTGTTTTGGTGAACGGTTGGTATATATTGATAATAGAAAATTTTTATAAATCAACATTTTTAGATAAAGTAAGAAGCAATTGTTTATTCATAAGTGCTAATTTGCGGGAAATTGTAAATAAAGGTAATAACCAACCAAAAAAATGAAAAGAGGAAAAAATTTTCCATATATAGGCAAAGCTGATTATACTCCAGTTCTTCTATCTCAAACTATTCGATTGTATGACGAGAAAATTATTCCAGTAGATGTAGCGTTGTTGACAGTTAGTCCACCAGATCAACAAGGGTATTGCAGTCTGGGTGTCAGTGTAGAAATGTCGAGTGCTGCAGCAAGGAATTCGAACATAATCATAGGTATTGGGTTGTTCAATAAGTGATGGTCGCTCAAAAAATGCCTCTAATGTTGTCGTTTTTCTGCCGTTTCTGATGAAATTTTTTTTAACATTAGAGAACTGATCATGGGGAATCCGAATATGAGGTTCTTTTTGCCTGAAAAATCGAATTTTGCTCAAAAATCGATTTTTGTTCAAAATCGATTTTTTTTCTTAAAAATTAAATTTTGTAGAAACAACTTTGTAGAACTTCACTTTTTGTGAAAAAATTTCTATTGTGAATAAAATTCTTATGAAAATTAAGGCGGTGGCGGGTTATTTTGACACACCTTGTAAGAGACAAAATTTTCGGAATTAAGCTGAATCCAATTGTCTTTCCTTATTTTTATTTCGTCGATTTTAGCTGCCGTCAACCCCACCATGCCAAGAACATTTGGTGACTCTGCAATTCATGTGTCCCAAATTGATGCTATAGTCAATGTTGAGACTCCTATTTTTGCTATCCCAGAAAACGGTCCTCCTCCTAGTCCGGAAGAGGAAAAGATTGGCAAATTGATTGCCGAGAATCTTGTCGAAGATGGTGCTACTCTTCAGATGGGTAATCAACGTCTGGTACTACTAAGGATTAGTGACCCCACTTTACGTGATTTAAAAAAAAATTGTTTAGCTTTTTTGGAAATTACTTTTTTCCGAAAAATTTTCGGAAAAAGACTAGTTTCCATGTTTTTTCAATGCGTGCAATCGATTTCTCCGCATAAAGTTACCCCTAGAGAGGTCATATTTTCAAAGAAAACAAGCTAAAAATTTTTTTTGAAAATCACGTTAAGTGTCTCTAGTCCTTAATAGTACCCAACGTCTTTTTTACCGATTTTTTTCTCAATCATGCATGTTTAGGTATCGGTTCAATTCCAGATTCTGTGCTCAGACAGTTGAAGAACCATAAAGATTTAGGCGTTCATAGTGAAATGATTAGTGACGGTGTCATGGACTTACTTGAAAAGAATGTGATTACAAATAATAAGAAAACTGTTTTGCCAGGCAAAGTCGTGACTTCATTTTCGGTTGCCTCGAGGAAATTTTATGATCTTGTTGACAATAACCCTTTATTTGGTGTGTGTTATTTCATTTTAGTCGTTGTTTTATAGTCCGTTTCAGCTGGAGTGCACAAAAAGTTGTGCCACCATAGCAAAGTGGATAAAGAAGCTGACCGTCCGAAAAAATTTCGATTATGGATCAGGGGAGTCACTCTAGGGTCAAAAATCGAAAAAATTGTTCTAAGATTGGACGGGTGGCTTCCTTATCCACTTTGCTATGGTGGCACAACTTTTTTTGCACCCCAGCTAAAACGGACATGACTTTTTTTAGTATATGCATGACTTTTTTTTAGTATTCGCAAGTTCTGCATTTACCAACTCTTTTGAAGCCATTATTTCCAACTCTAAAATGACTGCCATAAATGCTGCTATTGAAAGCAAGTTATTTCGATGCAATTTTTTATAAAGCTGCGTTCAAGCATGTTAAAAAAGTTGAAATTGTTTTAATAAACACGATTTTATTGAAAATCAGGCAGAGTTACATTTTTTTTTGACAACTTTTTTGACACACTTGAACGCAGTCTAATAACGACAAATTTTTAGTCGATCTCTCGGGTCAAATCTGTGCTGACACTATTGGCGATTATTTCTATTCCGGTTGCTAATTTTTACATTCTTCAAATGCACAGTCAAATTTTTAGGATTTGGCGGCCAACTTGATTTCATACATGCTTCCAATTGTACCCTGGATGGTAAAGGAAAGCCGATTATTGCCTTACCATCTAGAACGACTAAAGGAGAATCTCGTATTGTGCCATATCTCAAACAAGTCAGTTAGAGCTATTACACAATAGGGGCCACCCACGTAAAAAATTTTCTTGAAATGACCTCTAAGGGTAAAAACACGCGGGGAATTCAAATTTAACATTTTCGAAACGAAAAAATGCTTCTTTGATTCAGGGAAGGCCTGCGTATTGAATCGAAAAATCGCATTTTTGTGACTTTTCGCCTCAACAATCCTGTAATTTTTAATTTAGGGTGCCGGAGTGGTGACGACTAGGGCACAGGCACGATATATTGTCACTGAGAATGGAATAGCCGATATATGGGGCAAAACAATTCGCCAACGAGCATATGAGCTAATTCGAATTGCTCATCCAAATGATAGAGAAAAGTTGGAGAAAGCAGCATTCCAGCGCTTTAAATGTATGCCATCTAAGGATTAGTGCAAAAGTACAGGGTGTATAAAAAAAACCGGAATTCGAACGATTTTTTCATGTTTTTTTGGCCCGAAAATTTGTTCAAAAATGATCCTATTATGGCTGATTTTATGCGGGGAATCGCGCGCATTCCTGAAGTTTGAAAACGCTTCCGTGATTCAGTGAATCAAGGTGTGTGTATTGAAGCGATGACCAATTTTTGCTATAATGCATCAATTTTTCTTTGATTCAGCGAGTTGGAAAATCACTGTTTGAAGTTGGAAGTAGAGAAAAACGAGTTGGAAAATCGCCGCTTGGAGTTGGAAGTGGAGATAAACGAGTTAAAAATCGCGTTTTCAAGCTTCAGGAATGCGCGAAATCGATTCCTTCGCATAAATTTACTCCTCAGAAAGTCATTTTCAGGCAGAAAATCTAAACATTTTCAATTTTTTTCAGTACACACACTCCGATTCCCTGATTCAGGGTCAGGGAAGCGTTGGAAATGTGCACAATCAATTCCTTGCATAAAATTGGCCCAAATAGAGTCATTTTTGAATAAAATTTTCGGGTCGAAAAAACATGAAATTCCGGTTTTTCTTATAACACCCTGTAATATTTTATGCAACAGCTAATACCAATGCCGTAGGCAAGGGAGGACTAGAGAGACATCCCCCCGTAGTAGAAAAATTTAAATTTTTTCTCTTAATCCTAATGGTCCATCCCTTATGTGTTTTTCATAAAATTTTCGAAAAAACATTACTATTTTTTTCCCTCCGCGACGAGAAATCCCGCCCACGGCACTGGCTAATGCTTATATTAATTGTTAAGTAAATTACAGGGAGATTCAAAAAAGGGCACTTTTGTGATTTTTTTCACCAACTTTAATCAAGTTTTGGAGCTACTAACACACAATAGGGGGGCCACCCACGTGAAAAAATTTTCAAAATTTTTTACTGGAAAATCACAAAATCGTGCCCTTTTTATTGAATCTCACTGTAATAGCTGGATTTTGTGCTTCAATTCACTTTTATAATATACAGGGTGAGTAAAAAAAGCACGAGAAATTTTTGAGACCGGAAAATTTTTTTTACTAAAAATGACCCATATGGGGATAATTTTATGCGAGAAATCGATTGCACACATGAAAACACCTCCTTGATCCTGGATCAGGGAATGGTGTTGGTGTACGGGTGAAAAAAGAAATTTTTTCGATTTTCGCGTCAATACACCGACTCCTTCCTTGAATCATGGTCAAGATAATTTTTTCATGCTTAGAAAATGTGCGCAATCGATTCCTCGCATAAAATTACCCCTATATGGGTCATTTTTAGAAAAAAATTTCCGGTCTTAAAAAATTTTTTCGTGCTCAAAAATGCACTTTTTTACTCACCCTGTACTATTTTTTATTATCCAAATAATTTACATATATAGTAATAAAACTTTATCCTATAACATAGAATGTACATACCCAAAATATAAAATCAATAATCGATCCTATCTATGGCAGCATTGACTTGAGTGTACGTGTTGATTATGAAAATGGGTGTGCCCCGAAGAGGAAGACGCTATAGAGGTAGAGTTCAAGAGTTCTTCTAATTGTTTCTGTTCTTCCAATAACTCATTCGGGTCTTGGAAGAACAACTTGAGCCGAAATGCGTCTACACCATTCAAATAATAACGGAAGAGCCTCTTTTCTCGAATAAATCCGAGTTTACTGTATAGCGATAGAGCTTTGAGATTGGTCACTTCGGTTTCGAGCACGACCTAAAAGTGAAGGTTTTGCTCGGAATAGTTACTAAAATGTTGATGGTATCGGAAAATAACCGCTTTTACCAATTCAATCGTTATAAAAATGACTTGGCGCACATTGCCAAAACGTGGTTTGTGTATTGAAACGAAAACCTGAATTTAAAGTCCTGAAAAATTTTTTGAAATATTTCACCGTCAATCGATAGAGCGTGCATCGAAAAACGGTAGTATCCCAATTTTTGTGTAAAACAAATTTTTCGTTTTTGATGCAAATTTAGTTCAAAGTTTGATAACAAATGATCGAAATTTGCATCAAAATTTTTTGCACGATTTTCGCGTCAATACATCAACTCCATTCCCTGAATCAGGGGCAAGATAATTTTTCACTGACCGAAATTTATGCCAACTTTGGACTAAATTTTCTGCAAAAACGAAGAATGAAGTTTTTCACGAAAATTGGGGTACTACCGTTTTTCGTTCGATGCGCTCTATCGATTGGCGGTGGAATTTTGTCAAAAATTCCTTCAGGAGTTCAAATTCAGATTTTCGTTTCAATACACAGACACCATTTCACGCTTTGGCAATGCCCAGTTTTTCCGAACTATCTATTACTTCGTCACATCCACAAACTCGCATTCGATTAATCGCAGTGGTGACCAATCTCGTGCCGAGTCCCATTCGTCTCGCTGATTCATCTACAGCCAACATGGCAATATATCCGCGCCGTACTCCGAACTGATCTTCGTCTAGTTTACAAACAATTACACCAACGTATTCTTCTCGAACCGTATCTCGAGCCTGAAAATTATTTTTCCGTGTGAATTCTCAATTCCCCCAGCCCCAGGCACGTAACAAGGATTTCATGGCAGGGGGGGGGGGCAATGACCCAAAGTCCAAAATCCACAGGCTACCTGTGGTTTTTTTCAAACTTTTTTCTGATGAGGGGGGGGGCAATTGTCGGGATTGCGTGCGCGCCCGCTTTTTTAGAACCTTGTTAAAGTCCGTTTCTGCTAATGGGAAAAAAAGTCCAAGGGCGATTGCCAAGTGGTCCAAGGCGCCGCCCGTCCGATCTGCCAAGTTAGGCAACGTCGGACCCGCAGGTTCGATCCCACTAGGGCAAAATTTTGATTTTTAACTAAATTTCTTCTACAAACAATGGAGCAAAAATTTCTCCATTTTTGTTTGAAAATCAAAATTTTTGCCCTAGCGGATCGAACCTGAGGAGGGCCCAATGTTGCTTAACTTGCCAGATCGAACGGGCCACTTGGCCATCGCCTCCGGACTTTTTTCCCATTGGCGGCGGAAACGGACTTTATGTAACAGAGTTGAAATAACTCACAAGTAGACACAAGTCCGGCCAATTGTGAATAAAATATCTATAGGTATATATGGAGTATGGTTCACTTAGGTCATTTGTGATCATTCGCATAATATCCGGCATTTGGGACTCGTCCCGAAACGACTCTATCACCACCCTATTTTCATTAATTGAATCAGAACTCTTCGAAGGCACTTCAGTGGTTGATTTGGTTTCAGTATTCAATGCAATGACTTGGTCGGGCGTAGTAGTTTGTGCAGCAGACGCTTGTTTGCTGGTGCTCGTAATTTCAGCAGTTATTGTCACTTCTGTAACAGTAAAATTTTCATTTTCTGTCGGTGAAGATGAGTTTGTTTCTTCATTGTTAGCTATCTAAAAATTTGGGGGCTACACGAAAAAATCTGAATTTGGGTCCAGTTCCACGGTTATACAAGATATTCAAAAAATGGGAACATCCAAAAAACGCTAAAAATGCTTTCTTGCGTTGCTAAGAAATGTTTACAAAAATTTTTTGTGATTTATGCAGTAAACTTTTTTTCAAAATTCTATTTTGAGCAAAAATTTGATTTTTAAGTAGAACAGGATTTTGAGCAAAAATTTCGATTTCAGAGCAAAAATTCGATTTTTCAGTAAAAAATCGATTTTGAGCAAAAAAATCGAATTTTGAACAAAATTCGATTTTTTATCAAAAATTTGATTTTTGAGCAAAAATTCGATTTTTCAGTAAAAAATCGATTTTGAGCAAAAAAATCGTTTTTAGCAAAATTTTGATTTTGAGCAAAATCGATTTTTTACTCAAAAATTATGTTTTTGCTTAAAATTTAAATTTTTTTCAAAAATCGATTTTTTTACTCAAAATCGAATTTTTATCAAAAATCGGATTTTGTACAAAATTCGATTTTTTTGCTCAAAATCGAATTTTGGTCAAAAATCGGATTTTTGCTCAAAATCGATTTTGAGCAAAAAAATCGAATTTTGTACAAAATCCGATTTTTGATAAAAATTCGATTTTGAGTAAAAAATCGATTTTGCTAAAAAACGATTTTTTTCTCAAAAATTGAATTTTGTTCAAAAATAGAATTTCTGTTCAAAAATCACATTTTTGATAAAAAATCCAATTTTGTACAAAATTCGATTTGAACAAAATTCGAGTTTTGATCAAAAATCGGATTTTTGCTCAAAATCGATTTTTTACTGAAAAATCGAATTTTGTTCAAAAATAGAGTTTTTGCTCAAAATTCAATTTTGAGCAAAAAAAATCGATTTTTGAGAAAAAATTCAAATTTTGTGCAAAAAAATCAAATTTTGTACAAAATTCCATTTTTGAGCAAAAAATCTATTTAGAGTAAAAATCAATTTTTGAGAAAAAACGTTTTAAAAAATTTTTCGAAAAAAATTCACGTTCAGGGCGACGCTTCAACCTTACTAGTTCCCAATTTTTTACGCTTATATGAAAGAAAACTTGAAAAAAATACGTTTGGTTCCACCAAAGTCAAACAATTTTTCAAACGACATAAAGTATCTTCAATCAGCGTTGTTCCAGCATTGGGCACAGAGACCGAAGTAGCAGCAGCATTATTTACAGACATTTTTATTCATCTAGCAATTAACAAATAGCCTAAAAAAGAACGCGGTGATCAATTAGCAAAACGAGTGGATTATCAAAATCGACACAAAAAATTCATCATTTCGCGAGAGAAGATGCGCACACGTTTATATAGCAAGTCTGAAGGGAACAGCAGACGAGACAAATTCATCCGAGAAAAAGTGGGTTACCTCGAAATATCAAACCCAAATAATCGGGCTGCCGCGTGCTACCAAGACAAAGGATTAATGGATTTCCATGTAAAAGTACAAGAATTCCGTTGCGTTTTAGGACGATGTGAATGACCAATTCTGTTCTGTAAGCTGTTGTGCCGGCGCTCAGCATTCTCGATGGTTTGAATTGCGCGGCTATTGGCATTTTGTTTTAAAAGGAAATGTGTAATAAAACATTCATCAAACCTTGGTGTTTTGTTACCACGGCCAGTTTTCAACACTGGAAAAGGTATCACAAATTTACAGGGTGTATAAAAAAATCAAATTTGGGCAATTTTTCATGTTTTTAAGCAAAAATTCAAATTCTAAGAAAAAAAATTCGATTTTGATCAAAATTCAATTTTAAGTAAAAAATTTCGATTTTTGAGAAAAAAATTCGATTTTGAGCAAAATTCGATTTTTGAGAAAAAAATTTAATTTTTTTTAGTAAAAAAGAGAAAAATTTTGAAGAAAAATTCAAATTTCAGCAAAAATTCAATTTTTGAGAAAAAAAATTCAATTTTGAAAAAAAAATTTTTGAACTAAAACTCGATTTTTGAGTAAAAATTCGATTTTGAGCAAAATTTGATGTTTGAGAAAAAAATTCAATTTTCAGCAAAAATTCAATTTTTGAGAAAAAAATTCGATTTTGAAAAAATAAATTTTTAAACTTAAACTCGATTTTTGAGTAAAAATTCGATTTTGAGCAAAATTCGATTTTTGAGAAAAAAAACTTGATTTTTGAGTAAAAATCAATTATTGAGAAAAAAATTCAATTTTAAGTAAAAAATTTCGATTTTTGAGAAAAAAAATTAATTTTTGAACTAAACTCGATTTTGAGCAAAAATTCAATTTTTGAGCAAAAAATTTCGATTTTTGAAAAAAATTTTCGAGTAAAAAAATGAAAAAATCACCCAAATTCTGTTTTTTATACACCCTGGAGAAAAATAAAGAAAAGCAATAAAATTTTTCCAGGAAATGTACATATGGAAAGTTAGAAATGACTATCTTTTTTAAATAAAATTTTTCAATCTGTGAAACTTGTTACCAGAAAATTTTTGGGAAAAAAGTAGGGGCACAAAAGAGTAAAGATCGGTATTCCAGATTACAGGAGCCTAGAATGTTAAAGAGAAATTTCGAGGTCGCCCCGGTCGATTCAGCCGCTCGGGAAAAACCTAACGATGGAGCAAAAAAAATGTTTTCGCTTTAACACAGGAATACTTCTTCAAAATTCCGGGATATTCTTCTATTATTTTGAGTTATGCTGAACAGCTTTCAAAAAAATTTTTTTTGAAAATTGTTATTTATAAAAAGAAGAAAATTCATGTTAAATTATAAGCAAAATTAAAAATCCGAATTTTAACGCGAACTTGGCTCAGTGGTAGTGCTTCCGGATTCGAATCTAATGGTCCCAGGTTCGAATCCCACCTGAGTTGTTTAATGTTTGAAAATTTTTTGAAAACAAGAATCTGCATTTTTTTTTGTTCTAGACCTCATGATCACGATGGCTGACAAAGAACCACTCTTTTTGGGTATTACCCTTAAAGGGGTATAATAAATCAAAAAATTCCAGTAAATTCGAGTCTCCCATGTTGAAAACCCTAAATACAGTGGCGTAGCCACAGGGGGGGAGTACCCCCTCCCCCCCTTACGGACCGAAAACATAAGGGTCTCCTTATGATTTTTTAGAAAAAGGTCTTGGTACCCCCTTAAAAAATTTTTGGCTACGCCACTGCCTGAATACAAAAATTCAGATGATTTAGAAGGAAAAAATTGTAAATTCAAGTTTCAAGCAAAAATTTCGATTTTTGAGAAAAAATCAATTTTTGAACTAAACTCCATTTTTGAGCAAAAATTCTATTTTGAGAAAAAATTTCAGTTTGCCCTTTGATCTCCCTTGCGGAAAAAGTACTAGTTTGTTTGATTTTCACCTGCTTTGTTGATGCTATAAGAAGAAATTTGGTACATATTATTGATCAAAACAATAGCATTTTGTTCCATTTTATTCTATTAATTGATTCTCACGGATTCCTCCACCATAGACATTTGTAATTATCCGACGATTAATGCCATTTACGGGAGCACACTCACCCTCTCGCATCTTTTTTTGATTTGATTTACTCTCCGGCTTCTCGAGGCTATTCATTCAGTCTCATTCATCGCTGAGGACTTGTTGCCACGGCGACATCAGAAATGGATTCCGCTAAACTCACCAAATTCATGAGGAGCTTCGGATGTTTTTCAAGCCTTTCTATCTATTAAGGATTTAGGAGTCCATGTTGAAAAGATGTAAGTCTTTTAATGCTTTTTTTCGCGTTTTCGATTTTTTTAACTAATATATTTCGAGGTCATTTTTGTGAACTGGCAGGATTTTTCAGCACTATTACTTTTTTTCCCCGATTGGATTTTTCCCCTTAATTTTTTTCTCATTGTTTCAATACACACATGTTGGTAAATAGCGTTGCAATTTTTGACGAATTTTTTCGATTTTTGACAAATATGTTAATTTTTGACGAATTTTTCAATTTTAGACGAATTTTTCGATTTTGACGAATTTTTTCAATTTTTGACAAATACCGTAAAACCTCTAATAGAACCCCATGGGGTTCTATTAGAAGGTGTTAATGATTGCTCTGTTAAAAATCGAGTTTAAATCGGCACTAGGAACGAATGCACCGCACAAAAGAAATCCGCACGGATTTTCCGCACATGAACTTTCCGCACGGATCTACCGCACAGGATTTTCCGCACGGAATTTTCCGCACAAGGATCGAGCGCACGGATTTTCCTCACATTTTTTAAATATGCTTTGCCAATCGTTTCAATAAACACTATTTTATTTAAACTCAGACAACTTTATACGATTAAAAAAATGTACGGAAGATCCTTGTGCGGAAAATCCGTGCGGTCATTCCGTGTGGAAGATCCTTGTGCGGAAAATCCTGTGCGGTCAATTCCTTAAAAAACTGTGCGGTGCATAGCGCTGCGACAGGTGAGGACGGGAATTTGAGGACGGTCTTTTGAGGACGGACACTTGAGGACACGACATTTGAGGACGCAACATTTGAGGACGGACATTTGAGGACACGACACTTGAGGACGCGACATTTGAGGATTTATTTTGAATTTTTTTAAATTTAAAAATATTAAAGAAATGAAAAATTCAGCGAAATCCTCTCTTTGAAATAATATTGTTTATTTTTAAAAATTCAAATGTCCGTCCTCAAATGTCGCGTCCTCAAATGTCGCGTCCTCAAATGTCCGTCCTCAAATGTCGCGTCCTTAAATGTCCGTCCTCACCTGTCGCAGCGCCCGGTGCATTCGTTCCTAGTGCCTTTAAATCGGATTGTGCGTAAAATCCGTGCGAAAAATTCATGTGCGTAAAATCCTGTGCATAAAATTCCGCTATAAATTTATGTGCGGTGGATTCCCTCCTATTGCCGATTTCCCAATATTCATTCATAAAATGAATACTACTTTTGATTTATAGGATTGAATAATTTTTTTTATGATTTCATATTAAATTCACAACGACGTCCGTCTTCTTCATTTCTAAAAGGTGCCGAAACACGCGAAGACCTTCATTTTGTATTTTATGGCACGCATTTTTTCGGTCTGTGTTATCTTCATCATACAATATTACTGTAGAAAGTTCATAAAGCGTGAGAACGTGTGTTTAAACTTTTTGAAGAATTTTCTAGAAAAATGGACCGTTTTTTGTTTTTACGGTAGCACTTCTGAACACAGTTGCACAGACCCTGATCCAAAATTTTTGTTTTTATGACCCACCCCTCCGCAGTTTGGCGACCTTTTTTTAGGTCTACTTCTAAAAAAATCGG
>OZJO01029324.1:0-19070 GCA_900406225.1 Acrobeloides nanus | reverse complement strand
ATTCACTGTAGACATGAAGAGCGCACCGACCAATTTGGCACTATAACCCGTGAAATTTCAAGGACTTATCATGTTCCTAACGATGTTGATGTCCAGACCATCCATAGTCATTTGAATAAAAATGGAGTTTTGAAAATTGCTGCTGCTAAGAAGCGTTAATAAAATTTTATAAACGTCGTAACTTTTTGTATTTTTAATGTAAAACTTTTTATTAATAAAATATTTTTTAAACCTCTGACCACTGAGCAATTTTTGAAAAATTAAAAAATTCATAACTTTTTATTTTGTGCAGTTTTAAAAAAAATTGTTCCTATCCTGCAAACTTTATTTTCCACTAGTTAAAAAAAATAATGATTAATCGAAAATCTCCTATGACAAATATAAAATTTTTTATTACAAGCACGTAACTAGGATCCAGTTTCGGTGGGAAGGGAGGGGGGGAGGTCACTCAAAAAAATTTTTTGTCTTGGCGACCTTTTTTGGTCGACGCGCGTCGAAATTTTTTTGTTGAAAATCCTCATTTTTAAGCAAAAATAATGCCCATATAGGTCAAAATCGAAAATTAAGGGGAGGGGCAAAATTTTTTCATGTAATTTTATGGGGGGTTTGCTTTCACAACTTTTTTTGATTTGAAAAAATCAAAATTTCGACCCTCGGGGATCGAACCCTTCCTATTAGTTATGGCAAATCGTTTGTATAATTTTGTAAAGGGTTTAGCGGGTGTTCTTTTTTCGTAATTTTTTTCAAAAATGTCAAGAATAACATGCTAAGTGTACCAAGATTTTTCCATAGGGGTGTATCACCGTGTGAGCAATCCTTGTTAGTCTTAGGTCTTAGCCTTAGGCCTTGTAAGGCCTGTAGAAAAAAACTTTGTTCCTGTTTCGGAAAAAGTAAACACGGTGGGATATTAGGCTATCTATCTACTTCATCGCTCGATATTCGATTTGGCTATAGCCCAAGTCAGCTGATTTGGAGAACTTTTTGAGAATTCGACCTTTTTTACCCCTGGGGGACCAAGGTGAAAAAATCGAATTTTCAAACAAAATTTTTCCGACTTTTGACTAAAATTGTTTTCTCCCTGTCTCTGGATGAAATTTAAAAAATATCAAAAACGGTTTTATTTGAAAAAAGTTATGAGTAAATTTTTGTTCACGAAATTTTGAGACACCCTATATATCGCATACAAATTAATTAATTTTTTTGTTTTTTCGAGATCATAACTTGTTTTCATTCTCGCATGTGCAAACAAATCGCGCATAAATATCAACAAGGAAATGATCAATAGTTCTTAAAGCAGAAAAGTATTATGAACTTTGCGGGCTTGTCATACGTTTGTTCCATAAATTTCTGTTGAACTCTATTCTTATATCATAAAATAAAATATGCTTTACTTATCTTCATATTTTTGGAATTTAGGTAAGGACCGTGGACCCAGCGCGCTCATGGATTTGGAACCCCTCTATAGATATATAGGGTATTTCAAACAATCTTTAAATAACAAGAAAACCGCACAGGGTTGAATTCAGAGTTACGCCAAAAAGCTTTTATATTTCGATAGAGGACAATTTTTAGGACAAAAAACACTGAAAATTTTACACAGTATATTGCAAAATTTTTGTCTGTGGCTCAAAATATAGATTTCTGGGCCATTTTTAGGTCTGAAAGATAGCCTTATGACTTTTTATGGGTAAAATCTAATTCTTTTTGCAATTATTAAGGATGAAAAGACGCATATTATGATATATTAAGTTTGGCCCCAAACCTTTGATTAAAATAGCTCCCTGCCTGTTTCCACACTCGTCGTTATTGCTTCCCTGGCTACTGAGTAAAATGTAGGAAAGTGTGGACAATATGGTATGAATTTTAATCGACTCGTTGAACTGAGTCCAATGGTGCAATCCGTTTTTAAAAATTCATTAGCGGCAAAAAATTAACTATTTTCGACCGCCATGACCTTGTGCTGCCCTTTCCTGCCCTGCTCTGAACTGCCATTTTCTGCTCCTTTTCTGTTCTTCTCTACCCTGCATTGCTATACCCTATCCATCTTTGCTCATCCTTGCACTGTTTTGTCCTACTCTACTCTACCCTTTCAATTTTTCTCTTATGATATTTTTGTGGTGTGATTAAGATTTTTAACTTCTTGTATCAAAATTTTTAGACATGACAAAATTTTCACACCTCCAAAAAGCGAAATGCGTATTATGGCTAGCTGAATCGCATGATATTGAAACTGTTCAAATGAATTTCAAAGAAGAATTTGTTTACAATGAACTAGTTGCTAGAGTCCCTGCTGTCTCTGAAATACTCCAATGGTATGACAACTTTGATCGGACTGGCAAATTCGATCTTGAAGATAATTTTGAAAGCAATGGGAAAATTGGAAATGAAATCAAAGAAACTATTGAAAAAGAAAAAACTAGTTATGATATTCATTCTGTGGATTATGAAAAGGGGAGTGACGTGCTAAACTTTTTCGGTATTCGCAAAATGCATAAAAGGCATTCATATAAAATGCATTTATTTGACAGTATTAAAATGGAAGATTGGGTAAATAGGAAGAATTTTGCTCAGGTATTTTATTTTTTAACTTAAATAGCCACTCCCGTAAGGGGCATTGGCAAAATGATAAAAACTGCTCATATCATTCGACTCAGCTCATTGAGACGAATAAAATGTCATACATATATTTGTATCATAGTTTTTGAGCAAATTGTTATGGGGTCAATATTGAGCACTTCTTGATAAATGTTAAAATCCTCATATAGCCAAATTTGAAATCACCTATTGGTCCAAGGGTCAGGGAATTTTTTTGTTTTAAATAAAATTGATAGGATATTGGTCCCTGGTCACGGAATTGGGAGAGAAAATTCTGAAACATCACCCCTGTGGAGCTGTGGACCCTATGGGGGGATGAGAGAGTCAACAAATCAACTTTTCAGGATCGACTCTGATTCGGATAAAACCGACGCCAATCGATTCCCTGACTCGAATCGGAGTCGATCCTGAAAAGTTGATTTTTTGACTCCTCCACCCTCACAGGGTCCACAGCTTCACAGGGGTGATGTTTCAAAATTTTTTTTCTCCCGATTCTGTGATCAGGGACCAATATCCTATCGATTTTATTGGAAACAAAAAAATTCCCTGACCCTTGGACCAATGGGTGATTCTTACAGAGACTGTATCTTAATTTTTTTTAGTTCCAATTAGATCATATTCCAACACATGATATTAATCAACTTTGGTTTAGTGGGGAAGCAATTTTTTACACTAATGGACGTGTTGAATGCCATAATATTTTATATTTAAATGAAGATCCAGAGAAGCCCGACAGCAAAATTGCACCACCACGCGCAGGTTCCCATGTCACTGTTTGGGCTGGCATAAACAGTGAAGGACTTATTGGCCCCTATATGGTTATTGGAGAAGCAAATCAACAAGCATACAAACTATTCCTCCGTAAATTTGTCTATGAGCTACATCAACAGTATCGCTACAAGCATATACGTAAGCCATTGTTTATTCAAGATGATGCTATTCTTCATGAATATGCTAAAGACTTTTTGGATGTTGAATTTCCGAATCACTGGATTGGACCTGGTTCTGATTATGCTGAATGGCCACGTCTATCAGCTGATATTAATCCACTCTGTTTCTTTCTATGGGGTCATATCAAAAGTCAAATTTATGAATTTCCAATGCAGTCAGATGATTTGTCTGAACTTGAATTTCGTATACATCAAGCATTTACAACTATTACACCTGATATGCTAAAGCAAGTATGGGACGATTATATGGATCGCTTAAGAATTGTTCTCGAAACAAATGGAAGCTTGGTTGATGCTCATAATGATTACGAAAATAAATCAATACAAAATGAATGAAGATTATGAAAATCATACAACATTAATTCTTATTATTTATCAGTATCACAAAAGTGGGACAAAAGTTTGGCATGAAACAATTTTTATGAAAAAAATTTGTAATATGGCTAATGTCGTTAACTCAACTTAGTAAGAGGAATAGAATGAGTACCATAGGTCGGCAAGGTGGGGGAGGGGATCCCCGATGAGATGGTCCCCCACCACCATCCACCAAAAAAACGACCATTTTTTTAGCTTGAAAACTCATAAAAATCTTTTTCCTATGCCAAGATATCAAATTTTATTTCATTGTATATTCATCTGTATCACCCTGTATTTTAAACAAATTTAAATTTACGCATTTTTGTTTTACAGTATCCATCATTTGAGGATTTTCTAGGTAAAATATGCCACGAGACAATTGGTAAAGAACTAAATATTGCCACAATACGGCTTAATCTCCGAAAAAAATTTTTTCTAATTTTTTTGTTACAAAATGACATATCTAGGTGTAATTTTATGCGAAAAATCGATTCTGCACATTCCCAAAGCATGAAAACGCTTCCTTGACCCTGATTCAGGGAATGTGGTGGGTGTATTGAAGCGAAAATCAAACATTTTCGGATGTTTATGAGAAAATAGCGATTCTTAGGTTTTTCTAGGCGGGGAATCGATTGCACGCACTCCCGAACCGTGAAAGCGTCCTTGACCATGTTTCAGGAACTGTAAATGGTTTTCTCATAAAAATCTGAAAATGTTTGATTTTCGCTTCAATACACTGATCCCTTCCCTGAATCAGGGACAAGGAAGCGTTTTCATGCTTCGAGAATGCGCGGAATCGATTTCCCTTATAAAATACCCCTAGATATGTCATTTTGCAACAAAAAAATTCGGAAATTTTTTTTCGGAGATTAAGATATAAAAAATACCCCCTTAATAAATCTTGTCTTAAAATATAAAGTTATTATTAAATATAAAATTATTAACTCCCCAAAAATTCATCAAGCAGCTTTAGAAACTTTTTGCCATTTGATTCTTGACCTTTTGCAGAAAACGTCAACAAGGAAGTAGTGGCAATATTTTTCTGTTCTAAATAATCAACTGCGCTCAAAAAGTGTGCGAATATTTTCCATTGAACGGACAAAACAAAAATTTGTTTTTCATACCTGAAGTTTGTAATAACATATTTATCTTTCATGAAATATTTTTGTTTGATAATTTGATTATTTATAAAATTTAGTTCCTCTAAACATAGGAAATAAAATCGTGTGATATAAAATTTTACATTATTGTCAGTAATAGATTTTTAAATTTATTAGGTCATTTCATAATATCTGTCGCCTCTTTTTTTGCAGATTTCTTGATAGGATAAGACTTTTTCGACGCGGTTTTTTGCCGTGGCCAGAATTTCCCTGTGATGAAATTCTAGCCATATCTATGATTTGACTTGAGATCCATGTTTCAATTTTTCACTAATTTTCTTATAATTGTAGCAAAAAATATCAAATTTAGTATTATGAAATCAATAGTTGAAAACGAAGATGAACTATTTCGAGAGCGTTCACATACTTGGCCTTCTGAAATAAACGACTTTGATCACGATTGTCTTAAATTTGGAAATTTTTACAATGAATTTGATTGCAATATAGGATTGCCATCCGATATGTATGTTTGCATAAAAAATCGAAAATCAATATTAACAATTTTTAAGTAACTTGCAAAATTCATCCACATCACAAATAAGTAGTAATCAAAATGTTCCCAAAGTCAATAAAGGTTCATTAATGACAAAAACATGTGGATTCCATTCGTACAAAGAACTTATCGCTACTGCCATAAGAAGTTCATATGAAGGAAAATTAACTTTAAAACAAAGTAGTTTTTATAATATTTACATGTACAAAATTAGTTTAGTTTACGTATGGATTGAAGAAAATGTGCCTCATTTTCAATCCTTAAAGGGAACGGAATTAGTAAAAAGTTGGAAAGTGAGTAAGAAAATCGAAAACAAAAATATTAATTTTAGAACTCTGTACGCCATAATTTATCACTCCACAAGGAATTTGTTAGAGTCATACAACATGAACAGCGTGCTTCATTATGGACTTATTGTGAAAAATACAAAACTATAAAGCCACTGAAAAAATGTGTCGATAAGTTTCGAAAACGCTCGAATACAACTGACGAAGTAATTTTTATAATACAAGCTTCAAAATAAAAATATAAGCTTCAAAATATATTGTAGAAACATAATAAGAATGAAGCAGCCTCATTCCAAAAACAAATCCCACCCGTGTCAACTTTATTGGGTCCCGCAACATGTTCGACAATATTAAAATGCAACAGCACCAGCAATGAGGCATGTACGACTAAAAGTTCCGCGACATGTACGATTGCAAATTTCACAAAGACATTGATAGTTTAAATTTCAGATCCTCTTTATCCGACAACACTATTTACACCCATTGATTCAGGATATAGGTATGAACCAACGGCGTATGCTGTTCCTTATTGTTTTGAGTATACTGTTCCATATTATCTTAATGAAGATAAAAATCTTCAATTAGTCGAATAACTTTGTAAATTATCATGTTAACAATAAATATTTGTGTAAATGTTTGGTGCTATTAAGGATTAGCGATCCCACTTAACATGATTTTTTTTAGCCTTCTTTCTTTGGAAATGATCACTCTAGGGGTAACTTTATGCGGAAAATTAAATCGATTGCGGACATTTGCGGACAAGACGTTTGAAAAATTCAATTTTTTAAACGTTTCGTCCGCAAATGTCCGTTCGCAAGTATCCCACCGCCAAAAATTCGATAAACGGGCCCCCTCTAGGGGTCCGCCTAATGGGAGTTCACTGTACTTTTACAAAAATTGCGACAAAAAACAATATTTCAAAAAACCAAAACAAACTTGTGGCACAATTGACAAAAATACAAATCTCTTTGTTTATATACAGATAATTAATATAAATAATTATTATAGACTATTTCTTACAATATTAAATAATTATTATCATTGTTTGAATCCCAATATTCCATATTACAAAATTTGTAACACACAGCAAATTCTATAGAGTTCTCCTAAAATTTTTCGATTGGATCTTTGTATAAGTATTGATAACTTACACAAGAGACAGTCGATGGAATTTCCAGTTCGAATTGAAAAGTATCAAAAATAGCAGAATTTGAATATTTATAAACTGCTTGAATGTCACTGTAGCTTTGCCATTGGTCATAGCTTATTCGAACAAAAACAAATTTTTCATATGACAAATTTTTTACCTAGAATAAAAAGTTAATGATTTTTAAAAATCTCAAAATTTCAATTCAATCGATTCTCAATTTAGTGCTATTCCTAAAAACATAGGAACAAATCGCCAAAAATCAACGTTAAAACTTTTGGGCTTCATGAAGTATCAGCCCTTTTGGCTAATCTGAAAAAATCGATTTTTTTAGAAAAGACCAGAAAAAGCCAAAAGATAAAAAACCGACCGAAATCGAAGGGTTGAAAAACCGATCGAAACTGATGGTAAAAAACACCGAAACCGAACGATTTTTATCGGTTTCCCCTACTCTAGATAGCACTAAATTGTGACTAGACTGTAATAAAAAATCTCAATTTACTTTAATATTTCCATAAACTCGATCAGGATTTGATTTAATTATCACATTTTCTAGAACAATATTTTTTTCTTCTAAATTTTGGCGGAATCTTATATAGTCACTGCATGGCTGTTGAAACCCAATCTGCCTAGAATGAATATTTGGATTAAGTGGGATAGCCGTGAAGGGCTTTTTATTCCTTTCGGTTGAGACTTGTTTTATCAACCATTTGGCTGGAAATGGGTCATAAGTTATTCTTAGTGGTTCTAATGCAAGGGATTCTGTATCTTCAGATATACAATGAATAGTAACAAGACTGCCGCCAAAGTCATCTGCGAATGAGACTTTTTTCTTTGGACTAGACGGAATAAGCTTAATATTAGGGCAATAAGAAACCGTAGCAACGAAGCGTTCAAGGTTTAGTGAAGAAGTAGGACACATCTATAATTTTAAATTAAATAAATGTCCTAGCGTTGTAACCAAAAATATTTTTTAACCCATTTTTGAGAACTGAATCATATATGGTACACCACAAAGAAATGCCCATAACTTGATCAGGCTTAATCCAAACGGGTTGAATAATATCTTACAAAATTTTCGAGATCAAGCCGAACAAAGATGTAAAACATTGTTTCGCATAAAAAACTTTCTAAGAAGGTCAAAAATTTGATTGAAACTTTACAAATGAGAAAATTTTAGGGCACAAATGGGCCTCGAACTAAAATAGCCTCTATCTTCTTCTAGGTTGAGATTTTTAATGAAATAATGACATTTTTCATATAAATAAATCATGGTGAATCCAACTGTATAATTTTTTGAATTTTGAAAAATTTTTTTGGCCCATAAGGTCGAGGGTTCGATCCCCGGTGGAAGCTTAATTGGGTCATGTCTTTGTTAAATTTTTATAATTTTTTTGCGAACCTTATTCTTAAGCTATCCTAAGAACTTCTGTGCAAAAATTTTCAAAAAATACTATCACACCGAGTTGCGGCAAAGGTAAACACTTTGTAACGAATAATTTTAACTTTTATATTCGAGAAAATCGAACACGATAACGATAAACAAAATTGATCTTTACTTGTTTTTGTGCTCTGTTTTTAAGTAATATGCCTACAAAACACATTTAGCGGATGGCCTATATGAAAATTGTTGACTTACATCTTTTATTTTTTTGTCACGCACGTTTGTTTATATTCAGTACTTTGAACTTCCACATTTATTTTCCCACATGAACAAACGTGGTCAAGTTGTAAAGTTAAAAAGAATAGATATTTTAATTTTTTTATCGATTAATGTTTACAAGGTTATCTGTTACTAGGGAAACGCTTAATTTTATCTTAATAAAGATAGATAGTCATCTAGCGGACTCTAGGCTGTGTACTTATGTTTTTGAATTTTGAGGTTATTCATACTTAAGTTAATCATTTGAATTTACCACGTTTGTTCATGTTGATACCTCAACAACGATAAAAGATTTTCAAAAACGGTTTTTTGTAAGTTGCTTCATAAATCATCCCGTTTTGTGTAAAAATATTTTCATGATTTTTGAATAAGTCCGTGTATTGAAGCGAAAACCTGATTTTTTACCCTTAAGGAATTTTTGAAAAATAACAACGCTATCTTTTAGTCTTGTAGTGCATCGAAAAACGGTAGTACCCATAAAAGGTATATGAGGGAGAAGTATCCTCCATACATGGGCAAGCAGGGGGTACTGGGCCCCAAAAAACGAATTGGTCCCAAAGGTTACTGTCGACCAAAAAAAACGTCAACAGGCGAAAAAGTCAAAATACGAATTCGTTCTCGATTTATGAATTCCTACGAATTTTCGCAACGAATTCAGTCTGAGCGGCTTCCCAAATACAAATTGGTCCATTAATTTTTCTCCCGATACAACGAATTAGGGTGGGGGTACAGTACTCCCCCCCCCTCCCCTTGCCCATGTATGGTCTCCTCCTCCATTGTTCATTAGTTGAGGTTCAGTAAAAAATTGCAAAATTTTAATTAAAATTGACTAAAAAATGAAATTAAAAAATGTTTGTTTAACACGGAAAATTTGTATGAATTTTTAACAGAAATGGTAATATTTGATGAAAAATTTTAAAAAATGAAAAAAATATATAAGTCACATGAAATTTCTCCAAAATGTACAGTGTCCATCTAAAATCGGGCGACAGGATGGGAGAATTGAGCAATCCTATTCACGTATGCTTCCTCGAAGGGAAATTTTCAGAAAAAAATTTCAACTCTGCTTCTTCATGAACATTTTAAAAGCCAGAAATTTTCTAGCAACCCAAATACATAAAAAATAAATGGAAATTATCGTATAAGTATTTTTTTATCACTTTTTGCAACAATTTATTTATGCCTTTTATGATAATAATTTTTTACGGGGCTGTTTGGGTTTTATACATTCTAATTTTTTAACCTTTGAACAAATTTTCCCTTTTTGCAAAATTGCATTATTTAGTTATCTTTTCCGAGTGCTCCATTTGAGTGCTCTTTTATCGATGTTTTTCTTTTTCGAGATGAATACATACACGGGAAATGTTTATTTTTATCCTGGATATTTCTTTGCCGGATTTGTTGACAAGTTATTGTTGAGCAGTTTTTATGGGATTTTTTCATAGGGGATGCCGTATGTCAACTATTTTAGAGTTTCTGAAGCTGATTTTTTGTACTCGAGAGTTTTCGACTATGGGGAACACGATGGTGATAATGTTTTTTTAATTTTGTAAAAATTAAAAATAGGGGGTTAGCCCGTAAAAAATTGAAAAATATACGAATTTCAAAAAGTTCTCCAAATCGACAAAATTTAAAAAAACATTATCACCATCGTATTCCTCATAGTCGAAACCCCCCGAGTACAAAAAATTAGCCGATTTGTAGAACCTTTTGAAATTCGCATAATAAAAAAATTTCATATGCCGATCTCTATTTAAAATATAGGAAATCTTTTTTAATTCTTATTTTCTAATTATTGCCATTTTAGCCAATTTTATGTTTAACAAATTAAATTTAAAAAACTTTTTATTAAAAATTTTTTTTGAGCTTACAATGACAGAATCCAGAAAAGTCGAAATTAAACACCAATGGCCTTTAGAAGAATGTGCTTGGCCCCACTTACGACCCACTAACTACAATGGTATAATTCATGTGACAACTACTCCTTACAAATGGGAACTTGGTTTGGATGCAATTGCTTTTCAACCAAGTGAAATTACAGTATAAACATTTTAATTTTTTAAAAATCATAACATTATTATTAAGGTCTCTGTCCGCCCTCATGAACATGGACATGACTTAGTGATTGAAGGTAGTCATGGGGCTCGAAAAGATGAACATGGCTCTGTTTCGAGAAACATTCATCGAGTTTGCCACATTCCTGATGATGTTGATACAAATACTATTGCTGTTAATTTGTACCCGAATGGTTTACTTGAAGTTCAAGCTAATAAGAAAATTATTATATAAATTTTTCAGAGTCGTTCCAGAATTTGATTTTGGGGAGGGGGCTTGGCGGTTTCGAGGGGGGCTTGAAAAAATGCATATTTCTTAAGAAATTTTTGGTTTTTGGGGAGAGGTATAGCATTATTTCTTAATTCTGTTTTTTCAATTGTTGTCCTTGAAATGTATCAATTATGTGACTATCTCATTGACTTTTGTTGATCTTAAGAGACGCTTTCTTGAACACTATATATTTGAATAAAATTTATTTTTTGAAGTACAAGGTGACCTAGTAGATTCTCCACAACAGTATTTTGAGGATATCTCGAATTTTTAAAAGCTTTTTCGCCAAAATTTTTTAAATGAAAGTGTTTTTTTTCATGAACTTTTCCAACATATACAAAATATGGCAATTTTGGCTATATACCAAAAAAGTAGCTTTTGAACCCTTGTGGTTCATAATGGGAAAAGGGGTGTGTTAAATTTTTACAAAAGTCTTTTTGACAAATGATTTTTTGACATTTACTCTTCGAAAAATGATTTGTCGACAAATGATTTTTTGAAAAATGATTTTTTGACAAATGATTTTTTGAAAAATGATTTTTTGACAAATGTTTTTTAGCAAATGTATTTTTGATAAATGATTTTTTGAAAAATGATTTTTTGACAAATCGACTTTTCGTTAAATGATTTTTCGACAAATCGTCTTTTCGACAAATGATTTTTTGAAAAATGATTTTTTGATAAATGATTTTTTGAAAAATGATTTTTTGACAAATCGACTTTTCGACAAATGTTTTTTCGACAAATGATTTTTTGAAAAATGATTTTTTGACAAATGATTTTTTGACAAATTTATTTTTATGTTAAGTTCATTAGCCAGTTATTGAGAAAATCATGCATTTATTGAGGCAAAGAGTTAAATTATTGTAAAAACACTAAATTAAGATAATCATTATTTCAATATAGGGATTATAAAACGGATGAAATCAACTATTTAAGAGGGATGAAACCGTATTGTAGAGTTGTCAGAAAACTTACCTTTGATGCAAGTTTGACTTGCCTCGAGCCTTTAGTGCAAGTCTGACTTGCCTCACTTTTATTTTCATTAAGTTTTTTCTCTTTGATAAGTTCGAAGAAAAATTTTTTTATAAAAAAATTTCTACGTGTATGGCTTTTCTGTCGAACTTATCAAAGCGAAAAAACTTAGTGAAAATAAAAGTGAGGCAAGTCAAATTTGCATCAAAGGTAAGTTTTCTGACAACTCTACAATACGGTTTCATCCCTCTTAAAGGACCACGGACAACGGCTTAGGAAATGTTACAAAAATTGAATAAGTTGTTTTCATGCTAGGAAAATCCGTTTTTGATACGGTTTTTTTTCAGTATTATAAAAGTGATATTGTAGAATCTAAAAAAAATATTTTCATGACCCCTCAGAATATTTTTTACAAAGAAAAATTATCTTATTTACTGAGATAAATCAAATTTTTTTACACTTTGTTACAAAAATTTCGAGCAATTTTTTGCAAAAAAAATTTTTTTTGAATTTTTGCAAAAATGACTTTTCTAGGGGTAATTTTATGCGAAAAATCGATTGCGCGCATTCCCGAAGCGTGAAAACGCTTTCTTGACCCTGATTCAGGGAAGGAATCGGTGTATTGAAGCGAAAATCAAGCATTTTCGGATTTTTATGAGAAAACCGTCGATTCTTGGGTTTTTCTAGGCGGGGAATCGATTGCGCGCATTCCCGAAGCGTGAAAACGCTTCCTTGACCCTGATTCAGGGAAGGAATCGGTGTATTGAAGCGAAAATCAAACATTTTCGGATTTTTATGAGAAAACCGTCGATTCTTAGGTTTTTCTAGGCGGGGAATCAATTGCGCACACTCCCGAACCGTGAAAACGCTTCCTTGACCCTGGTTTAGGGGAAAAACCACAATTTGATTTTCGCTTTTGATTGTGGAACATATGTGGGACGTACGTTGATTTGAAGATTACTGGGACAAAAGCTGTGTATAGTTATCATTGTATTTACTGCGATAAATTAAATTCTTTTACAAACCATACATTATATGAAATAGGCGCTAAGCATGCCGCCGCTACCGCTTTTATTGTACCGGGTGAGGTCCTTCGATCTATGCCTTCCTCTTTCACTTTATGGCTTGACCACCATTTATATTTGCCATTGGCTCCTCCGCAACCTATACAATGATAACTATACACAGCGTTTGTCCCACTAATCTTCAAATCCAACGTACGTCCCACATATGTTCCACAATCAAAAGCAAAAATCAAATTGTAGTTTTTTCCCCTGAATCAGGGTCAAGGAAGCGTTTTCACGGTTCGGGAGTGTGCGCAATCGATTCCCCGCCTAGAAAAACCCAAGAATCGACGGTTTTCTCATAAAAATCCGAAAATGTTTGATTTTCGCTTCAATACATTGATTCCTTCCCTGAATCAGGGTCAAGGAAGCGTTTTCACGCTTCGGGAATGCGCGCAATCGATTTTTCGCATAAAATTACCCCTAGAAAAGTCATTTTTGCAAAAATTCAAAAAAAATTTTTTTTGCAAAAAATTGCTCGAAATTTTTGTAACAAAGTGTAAAAAAATTTGATTTATCTCAGTAAATAAGATAATTTTTCTTTGTAAAAAATACTCTGAGGGGTCATGAAAATATTTTTTTTAGATTCTGCAATATCACTTTTATAATACTGAAAAAAAACCGTATCAAAAACGGATTTTCCTAGCATGAAAACAACTTATTCAATTTTTGTAACATTTCCTAAGCCGTTGTCCGTGGTCCTTTAAAGAGTTGATTTCATCCGTTTTATAATCCCTATATTGAAATAATGATTATCTTAATTTAGTGTTTTTACAATAATTTAACTCTTTGCCTCAATAAATGCATGATTTTCTCAATAACTGGCTAATGAACTTAACATAAAAATAAATTTGTCAAAAAATCATTTGTCAAAAAATCATTTTTCAAAAAATCATTTGTCGAAAAAACATTTGTCGAAAAGTCGACTTGTTAAAAAATCATTTGTCGAAAAGTCGATTTGCCAAAAATCATTTGTCAAAAAATCATTTGTCAAAATATCATTTATCAAAAAATCATTTGTCGAAAAGTCGATTTGTCGAAAAATCATTTGTCGAAAGTCGATTTGTCAAAAAATCATTTTTCAAAAAATCATTTGTCAAAAAAAACATTTGCTAAAAAACATTTGTCGAAAAATCATTTGTCGAAGAGTAAATGTCAAAAAATCATTTGTCAAAAAGACTTTTGTAAAAATTTAACACACCCGGGAAAAGTACCTCAGGAAATCCGACCCGGTCAAAAACGAAAAGTATTTTGAATAGATCCAAACAGGAACTAAAAATNAGTATTTTGAGGATATCTCGAATTTTTAAAAGCTTTTTCGCCAAAATTTTTTAAATGAAAGTGTTTTTTTTCATGAACTTTTCAAACATATACAAAATATGGCAATTTTGGCTATATACCAACAAAGTAGCTTTTGAACCCTTGTGGTTCATAATGGGAAAAGTACCTCAGGAAATCCGACCCGGTCAAAAACGAAAAGTATTTTGAATAGATCCAAACAGGAACTAAAAATATGGCAAGAAATTTCTGCTAGCTTAAATTTTTCTGGAGTACCATGGCTAAAACTTGAAATTTTGACCTATGAAAAATCTGGGGCTTTTTTTATTTTCAATTTTATTAATTTTCTTAAAGTTTTGGCATAAAGGTGTCTGATAATATTTATAGCTCTTCAAAAAATATTAACTATTAGTTAAATTTCAAAGTAGAAAATTTTTGACTAAAATTATCCCATAGGTCTTGAAGGCGGTACATTTTTGTCTATAATAAATTTAATATGATGGAATTTTTGTAAAGAACTTACTGATAAAAATCCAACATTTAACTCTTCTCTAGGATGACCTCTTCTTAAGTTCCTACGAACAAAGGTGTTATAATCATGTATAATACGTGAGATAATATCACTAGTTGAAACACCTTTTGTACGTTGGGTCTCAACAAACATTCCTTCACGTTTAAAAGATTCATACATACCTTCTTCACCAGACACGTCATATGGCAAGCCATCATGGGCGATGAAATCGACCTAAATTAATTGGTAAGTTGGGACAAATAATCCTTAAAAGAAATCCAGAATCGCAAAATTTCAAATTTGCCTAGCTTGATATATCATCAAAATATTCATACTCTTAGCTCCTTTAAAAATTCAACAGATGGAAACCAAGGGGCATCTTTATGAACTTCATCCACATATCTACAATGCCTGACAACTTCATATCTTTCAAATTCATTATTTACAACTGGTCCTTTATATTTCAAAGTGTTTGCATCACTACATACTAAAATATACTTGCTTGAAAATATTAAAATAAATGTTTCTTACCTCCGACTATCAGATAAACATTTGGAAATACATTTTTTGCTTGTTTAAGTTGATTGGCGTGCCCATAATGAAATAGGTCATAAATTCCATCAGCATAAACTCGAACTGGCCTACCAGCTAAAAATTAAAATATTTTTTTAATATTTGAGTGACTTGAATAGCCATAAGATACAAAAAAATTGATGCTTAAAAATGGTTGATGATAAAAATATCAAATGTTTTTTTTGTTTCAGCGAATTTCCAGTTCAAATTTGAACACACTTACCAGTACCAGTTTTGGCCATTTCTAAAGTTATATTCTTGGTCGTATCAATTTTATTCTTTTCCTCCATAGCTTTCTGATCATCACTATATGGTGCTGGGTCGTTCATGATTAAAATGAAAATAATTATAAAATTAAATAATCAAAGAAAATCTAACATGATTTTGAAAGTTTATATACTAGCAAGAATGTATTTGTTTACTCGATGAGTAGACACCAACAAATGATAAGATCAAAACATGATTTTACTCAATATAAATCATTGAGCAAAAAGTAAGGGAAACATGATATTTGTTTTGTTTTTGGGTGTTCAAATCATTCATAAATTTACGAAACACTTGAAATAAAAGTTTAAAGATCTAGAAAACAATTGAAATAAATTTTTTGCAATCCTATGAAACCACTGAAATAAAGTTTTTAATTATTGATTTTTTTAAATTGTATGTTTTAGTTTAGATATGAAGCTTCAAAAACAAAACAAACGCCACGTTTCTTTGCGCCACCTTAAAACTGCTTATTCTTTTCTTTATATAAAGGGTAAATAATAACGTTGCCCTCATTAATTTTGTATTAAAGGACCAGTCCAGTAAGTTATAATCATATGAAAAAATGATAAATTCGGAAAGATCATGCAAAATGGAGCATTTTTTGTTTTTACGGCATGTTCTGAATCATTGTAGTTTTCGAGATAATTGTGTTTGAAATTTTGAATTTGTTACAAGCTCTTCGTTGTAATACACAAACTTTTTTGAATTTTTTGCGGAAAAATCGATTTTTGCATCAATTTTTTAAATTTTCATAAAATGAACATTGTAGCAATTTTTTATAGCTAAATGAGACGAACAAAATGACACCAAATTATTGAATTTGAACAATGTTTTGGGTTATTGAAACGAAAACCCTGATTCAGAATTTTCGTTTCAATAACCCAAAACAATGTTCAAATTGGATAATTTTGGTGTCATTTTGTTCGTCTCATTTAGCTATAACAAATTGCTACAATGTTCATTTTATGAAAATTTAACGATTGATGCAAAAATCGATTTTTCCGCAAAAAATTCAAAAAAGTTTGTGTATTACAACGAAGAGCTTGTAACAAATTCAAACGCAATTATCTCGAAAACTACAACGATTCAGAACATACTGTAAAAACAAAAAATGCTCCATTTTGCATGATCTTTCCGAATTTATCATTTTTTCATATGATTATAACTTACTGGACTGGTCCTTTAAAGATTAAGGATTTTCTTCATAACAGAAATTTTTTCACAAAAATTGATGCCCAAAGTTCTCTATTTGTTGAAGATTAGAAAACTTAAAAAACGCAAAAATCCAGTTTTATATCGAAATAATAAATTTAGTTGAAAAACTTGATTGACTTCTCGATTGAGAATGGAAACAATAACAAATTATTAAAATTATAAAATAAAAATAAAGCTTTCACAACAATATAAAATCTTAAATTGACCAGTTTCTAATATATTTTCATTATGAACAATTCGACTGGATTACTTTTATTAATATTTTCTATGTTTTTATTTTCTTATATCAAAGCCGAATGTCTATGGGAAGAAGATGATTTCGATGGTAATGCAAAATGTTTATGGGAAGATGGTAGACAAGTATTCTCTTTAAGCCAAGCACTTGGACTAGGTCGCTAAATTTTTTCAAACTTATATTTAAAATATTTTATATGCTTTTCTTTTATGTAAAATAAACTTTTATAAATAAAGCCAAAAATCATAAGATTTTGTACAATAAACGATAGAGTAAAAAAACAGATCATTATTCGACCTCGCTTACAAGTACGTTGTTTACGGATTTGGCCACCCATGGAGATTCGTAGATCGTTGGAGGCGTTAGGCCTCCTGGTAAAATAAAACTATTATTCAATTTATTCATTAATTACAAAAATTTGACATCATAAAAAATATTTTAAAAAATTAAAACTATTTCTCTACAGTCTCGTTTACAGTTATTTCAGTTTCAGATAGTTTTCATTGTTCTCTCCAGTTTCTTGAAGTAGAACATCATGAACATTGATTGATGGGACTAAAAACAATTTTTTATATATTTAAAGCTTATAATATAAAGCATACAAAATCCAAGGCCTTGAAGAAATAGCATCATGATTTCAATGACTTTATCTGGTCTTTCGTCTAGAATCCGTCCGCCACAGTCTGCAAGTCTCACAAGTTCATTTTTGCCAATATCCAATTTGGCACTAATATATTCTACATCGGTTAGCGAATAAATTCTTTCACCAACGATTTGTAGTATTGGTACAATAAATATATTTCCATGTCCACATGGACCATAAGGAAATTCAATTGATTTTCGGCTAAAATAAAGGGTTAAAATTTGATTTAAAATTTTACTGTAGATAAGATTCAAGAAAAGCCGCTAGATTATTAGGATTGGTTAGCTGTTCAAAGTATTCACGATAGCCTTGAATCAAGTCAGGATTGCACTTTTCTAAATAGGTACCAAAGTTGTGCCATATGAGAAAATCAACGACCGAATCGGTGATTCCATGTTGATGAAGATCTCGAACGTTTAACTAAAATGTTTTAAGATTTAATAAAATAATGCAAAATACTTTTTCTCTACCCCATTCATACCAGCTTGGAGCTTTTGCAATGCTGTTGATTAAAATTAACCCATCCAATTTGTTTTGATGTTTTACCTAAAATTCAGCCTTATTAGTTTATGTAAAAAAACTTTAGTATTAGGAGGGAAAAATTCCGTAATTTTTATTATTAAAACTTGATTGCTATATATCCGGTCAGGAATGGACTTTTTCGATGCGCTTTTTTCGGCATACGGACCGTTGTTCCGCGACATCTATTTCATGACATTTGTTTCCGCACACATATTTATTGACATTTGTCAACACGACACTTGTTCCCGCGACAGATGTTACGCAACAGATATTTCGCGACACTTGTTACCCAAAATTTTTTTTCTCCTTGATAAGTTCGACAGGAAAGCTAGACAACGATGTAATTTTTCTTCCCTTTTCCTCTCCGCTTCTGCTTCAAAAAATTACATCGTTGTCTAGCCTGCCTGTCGAACTTATTAAGGAGAAAACATTTTGAGTAACAAGTGTCGCGAAATATCTGTCGAAAACATCTGTTGCAGGAACAATTATCAGGAAATAAGTGTCGTCGGGCGCAAAGTTGTGGAACAACGGTCCGTATGCCTTTTTTCAGTATAAAATTCAATAATAGAAAAATTTTATGCAAATTTCTAAATCAGGTGACTTCGGGGTTTCGCTGAAATGAATTTTCAAAATTATGCAAATTTTAATAAATTTTATACCCCTTTATTTTTTTATAGAAATGGAATTTTTTATGAAAATTATGTTCATTTATAGAGAAACATGTCCAACTACATACAAGATGCACTAATCCGTTTCTTCATCAATGCAAAGATTTTGATATATCGAATTTTTCAAAAATTTGCATAAAAC
>OZJO01029320.1:0-15390 GCA_900406225.1 Acrobeloides nanus | reverse complement strand
CAAGTTCGAATCCCGCCTGGAGCCAATTTGGTTTGGTTCCAAGCGGGATTCGAACTTGCGGCCTTGTGGCCACGAAGCCACTGCTTTGTCACTCCACCACTGAGGCTAGTTTGAGGGAGAAAATATTTTCAAACCAAGTAATTCCGGGGAAAAAGATTTCCCCAGCCAAAAAAAGATTTCGCCAGAATTCCCCCGGGTAAATCCCAACCCTTCCCCTTTAATAAAAATCAATATTTTTCCATATATGTGCAAACGTTAGATTTCAGCCGATCCCCCCCCCATGTTAGAAACAGTTAGATTTTTTCAGACCCCCTCCCCCCTCCTCTTGGCAAAGTAATTTAAGGATGGCCCCTAAAGGTGTTTTTTAACCCTCTCATTTCCTTTAGAAACGCTAAAAAACGCTATTTTTTTATATCCGGAAGGTTCTATATTAGTGGGGAAGCAAAACGCACCGATAATTCCAACAATTTAATAATAAACATGGGGTCGATCTACAAGAAAAACAACTTCCCGAACAAAAATCGATTTTTCAAGTCTGAAAGGTTCCTTGTCAGCTCGCCGAGATACATCATCAGATACCGCTCTTTTAATGCACTCTTAACATCAAAACAATTTACAAAAAAAGTGATTTATGAGTGATTTTTATCTTTGTCACATCTCTTAGCAAAAAAAGTACATATTGTCATAGGGTTTTTGTAAATTTTCATAAACAATATTAACTATGAAAACGTCCTTTTTGTTATTCTTTGCTCTTATTTTTGTATGTTTTCACGGTTTAGTATTCGGACAGCCAGGGCATGAAGTAAGCTTTATTGCAACTTTATTGCACACAAAGGCATAAGTGTACAAGTAGAGAGGACAAAGTCAACCCATACATCAACCCCCTTCAACTCAACTCATAGGCTCTAGGCTATGGCATTTTTAATTCTACATCTGGCTTGCTTTAAGTGTGACGCTTTTTGAGGGTTAACCGGATCATCAGGATCCCGAAATCGGGATATCACGTGCACATATGGGCGACCCCTGCCCACCCCGTTCAATTGGGCGGGAGATAACTTCATAATTCAGGGGAGCACACATGTACAAACCTCTCCCAAACCCCACCCAAATTGGGGGGAGGGGGTCGCGCGCCGTGCGCAAACAAAAAATGGGCTCTTGAGCCGGACCAAAAAAAACATAATGGTCCCCCCTTATGATTTTGGCACATTCTCCTGTGGAAATGGACATTGTATAAATGAGACTAAGGTCTGTGATGGGCACAACGACTGTCATGATGAACAAGTTTCTGATGAGAATGAAAAAGCTTGTCCCGGCTTGCCAATTGATTGTCGAGGTGTACGAATTCGCTGCCCGAAAACGAATATTTGCATCCAACCAGCTGACCTGTGTGATGGATATGATGATTGCGGAGACAAGTCGGATGAAGTCAAGCTATTTTGTATGAATCAGCAATGCGCCCAGCATTATTCCAGATGTCCAAGTGGGCGATGCATTCCAGAAACATGGGTCTGCGATGGTGATAACGATTGTGGAGAAGGTGCCTGGGATGAAACCCATACGAACTGCACTGATGCAAATGGAAGGAGAATCTGTCAGGGCGCGTACATCTTCCAATGCGACAATGGCAAATGCATTTCAAGAGCATTTATTTGTGATGGTGAAGACGATTGTGGCGATAGCTCGGATGAGAGCACCGTGCATGAATGCGGCAATCGGACTTGTACTGACCAGGAATTCCATTGCGCATCGAATGCCCACTTGGCTCAACCGAAATATGAATGTATACCGAAGATTTGGTTGTGTGATGGTGATGTCACATGTGCTGGTGGGGAAGATGAAATTGAAGAGCTGTGCGGCGTATCTAAGAAGGCATGTAATAAAGGAGAATTCCGGTGCCAGAACAAGCACTGTATTCATTCTTTATGGGAATGTGATGGAGATAACGACTGCTTGGATGGGTCCGACGAACATGCAAATTGTACTTACTCAGCTTGTCAACCAGAGTTCTTCCAATGTCAGAATCATAAATGCATCCCGAACTCGTGGAAATGTGATGGAAATGATGACTGTGATGATAACTCGGATGAGAAGAATTGTACTA
Source organism: Acrobeloides nanus (assembly GCA_900406225.1). NCBI lineage: Eukaryota > Metazoa > Nematoda > Chromadorea > Rhabditida > Cephalobidae > Acrobeloides > Acrobeloides nanus. The sequence goes on along the minus strand of OZJO01029320.1, from coordinate 13,289 downwards.
GCTCAGCTACGGGTGGTGTTCTTGATGGGCAAGTTTGCCTGGCTGGGCAGTTCGCTTGCACATCTGGTGAATGCATCGAAAATGGGAAAGTTTGTGATCGGGTAAGTGAAAACATTGGTTTGCCACTCACAAGGAAAGATATCACGCGTGACAAGAGGGTAGAGGATCACTCTGGTACGCCCATACACACTTTCTTTCGAAAAATATTTTCTCGCGTATATAGGGGGTTTTTCCTACAGGGGAATCTTTTGGCAAAAGTTTCAAGGGCTAACAAAATTTTTCTGACCTACCTACCCCAAAATTTTTCAAAAAAAATCCTGCCGAAAATGAAAATTTTTTCAGATTTTAGCGATTTCGATATATGATTTTTTTAGGTATATGATTGCTCGGATCGAAGTGATGAATCGCCGCAATGCTTCGTCAACGAATGCGAGCTAGCAGATAAGCCGATTTGCGAACAGAAATGTGTCGACCAGATGATTGGATACAAATGTGACTGCTACGAAGGCTTCGCCCTGGACCCAACTGACAAAAAATCATGTCATGATATCAACGAATGTGATGAAGGCAAAGCCTTATGCTCTCAAAAATGCGAAAACAAGATTGGCACCTACAAATGCTCGTGTGTGGAAGGCTTCGTCCTATCTTCAGATATGAGAACTTGTAAACGGATTGAAAAAGAACCAGAGCCATATCTTCTGTTAGCCAACAAGCATTACATTCGCAAGCTATCAGTTGGTGGCGAGAAGTACGAATTGGTGGCACGGGGTTTCGAAAACGTCGTCTCGATGGATGTCGATATGGTTGATAATAGCGTCTATCTCATGGACTCTGGTAAATTGAGACTGTATCGAGTGCGACTGGATGATTTGGATGAGCCGGTGCGCAACTACCAAACTATTATAAAACATAACGTTTTTGGCACCGAGGGCATTGCCGTGGACTGGGTGGGCAGAAAACTCTACATGTTGAATCGACAAGACAGGTCTCTACGTGTGTGCGAACTGGATGGCCGTTTCTGTAAAACCCTAATCCGAGATAGGATTGCCCAACCGAAAGCCATAGTAGTACACCCTGTGAAAGGCTATGTCTATTTCACCGAATGGAGTCTTCAGCCGTTCATTGGTCGAGTAGCCATGGATGGAAAAAGCCCTCCAGGAAAAACCGACCCCATCGTAAAGTTGGCCGAAAAAGACCTTGGTTGGCCGAACGCCCTGGCCATTGATTTCTATTCCGATAAACTGTACTGGGGCGATGCCCACTTGAACGAGATTGGTTTCATGGATTTGGATGGAGGAAATCGGCATCATATTCCGGTGAAACGTGCTTCACATGTTGCTTCCATGGCTATTTTCGATGATTGGCTGTATTGGTCGGATTGGAATCTCCGGCAAGTCCTACGCGCGCACAAATGGACGGCGGAGAACGAAACGATTCTGGAGATCACGATCCAACTTCCAAATGATTTGCGAGTCGTGCATCCACTTCGCCAACCAAAATCACCCAACCCATGCGGGGATAACAACGGTGGCTGCTCGCATCTCTGCCTAATTGCCGAGAATGGAACCTCGTACACATGTGCATGTCCAGATCAGTTTGTTCTATTAGAAGACAAAAAATCCTGCGATGCTAATTGTACCGAAAGACAATTCGCATGCGGTGGAGATGATGCCAAGTGTATATCCAAGCTATGGTACTGCGACGGTGAGAAAGACTGTGGTGATGGCAGTGATGAGATAATTTGTGGACAGAGAATCTGCCCAGTGGGTGAATTCCAGTGCAACAATCACAATTGCACATTGCCGTTCCAATTCTGCGATGGGCAGGACGATTGTGGGGATGGGTCGGATGAAGTCAACTGTGGTAAACCATGCGATCCTTGGATGTTCAAGTGTAAGAATAGCGGCAAGTGCATCCCAACACGGTTTACATGCGACGGCGATGACGACTGCGGAGACCGGAATGATGAAGCCGATGAAGTGTGCAAGAATCCGAGTAAGAATTGCACGGATGAAGAATTCCGATGTGGTAATCACAAATGCATTCCGAAGGCTTTAAAATGTGACAATGACAACGATTGCGGAGATGGGTCAGATGAGCCAGCCGAATGTGCTTCGGTTGAGTGCAACCGTGGTTGGTCGCGGTGTGCCACCTCGTATAGGTGTATTCCTGACTGGGCTTACTGCAATGGGGAGGATGATTGTCGTGATGGGTCGGATGAAGTGATTAGCAGATGTCCGGCTTGTGATGAAATTGGCGAGTTTCGATGTGCCACAACAGGTAAGTAGCTTAAAAAGCATAAAATATTGGGTTGAGCGAAAAGTTTTGCGACTTTTTACACTCTTTTTTGAGCCTGGCTTTACCAGTGTACTATGTGGATTATTTTTTAGGAAAATGCATCCCGAGACGATGGATGTGCGACTCAGAGAATGATTGTGTAGACAACTCGGACGAGACCGATAGCTCATGCGGTGGAACATCAAGACCATGCTCGGAGTCCGAATTCCGGTGCAATGATGGCCGGTGCATACCACAAAGCAAGGTTTGCGATGGCACTATTCAATGCAGTGATGGTCTCGACGAGTCTCAATGCTATATACGAAAATGCTCCGAAGGCATGCGGCAATGTGACGACGGCACCTGCATTCCCGACCACAAGTGGTGCGATCGACGACGAGATTGTTCGAATGCTAGCGACGAGTTGCATTGCCAAAACCACCCGAATAGAAGAGAGTGTAGTCCGTTCGAGTTTGAGTGCGGAAATTCGGTTTGTGTGCCGAGAAAGTTCATGTGCGACGGGGACAATGACTGTGGCGATAACTCCGACGAGACGAATGTGCAATGCAGAACTTCGACGTGTGAGCCACCGCTGCGTTTCAGATGCGCCCACTCAAGACTCTGCTTGAATATACTCCAGTTGTGTAACGAGTTCAACGATTGTGGCGACAACGACTTTTCGGATGAGCACCTCAGCCTGTGCTCTTCGTTCTCGGAATATGGCAACTGCAGCTCGGATCAGTTCAAGTGCGCCAATGGGCATTGCGTCAACTCCACTTTTGCATGTGATCGGAATGATGACTGCGGCGACGCCAGTGACGAGCTTGGCTGCGCGAAGAAGAACGGCAAGACATGTTACTCGAACAACGACAACGGCGGCTGCAAGCACAACTGTACTGATGTTAAAGATGGATATTATTGTCATTGCCGTGATGGATTCCAGCCCGACCCCAACAATCCACTTGATTGTATCGACATTGACGAATGCAAGGGCAATAACACGTGTACGCAAGAATGCTTGAACACCAATGGTTCGTACTTGTGCCGTTGTCTGGAAGATTTTGACAACAACGTGGTCATCGGCACGATGACTGGCAAGGACTGTCGTGCCAAGGGTGATCCAGCCAATGTGATTGTGGCGGCAGATGATGAGCTCGTGCAAATCTCTGGTGGCACGAATCGGAATGGAGCCGCGCATGCGAAAGGAAACGAAAGTGACATTATTGCTGTTGATTTTGACCCCCGTCGAAACCTAATGTTCTGGGTGGACAGCCTTCAAGAACGTGTCTATCGCTCGGCATGGCCTCAAGGAAATCAATCGTACGAAGGACAACCGCTGGACATCGATTTCCAATCGTTTGGCATTTCACCATCGGCGTTAGCTGTTGACTATCTTACTGGGAATGTGTTCATCGCGACGACGTCGCACGCCGCTTCGGCATTGATCCCCAGGAAGAAGAGGATGTCCGAACCGAGGTATCCCAATGATACTGGAGCTATCTATGTGGCTACATCCGATGGCCGATACTTTAGGAAGATCGTTGCGGGCAGACTTCACATTCCAACAGCAGTGGTGGCATTGCCGCAAAAGGGTCGAATTTGTTATGCGGATGCTGGAATCGATGCGAAGATTGAATGCGCTGATATGGATGGAAATCATCGAACGGTAATCGAAAAAAGCTATCTTTTTTTCAACAAAAATTTTTAGATTATTGCCAAAGAATTAGTCTATGCACCTACCTCGCTGGCAGTAGATGAAAGCAAAGACCATCGAATTTATTGGGCAGATCCAAATGATCACAAAGTTGACTCCTGCCTACCAGATGGTACAAAACGAGCCATCGTGATCAGCGACCCCCGTGGTCCTTGGACCATTGATGTGTTCGAAAATTACATCTATTGGGCCTCGAAGTCCAGTAAGAACCTATATGTACAAGACAAATTTGGCCGAGGACTTGTTTACGTGTTGGCATCCGACTTGGAAAATGTCCATTCTGTCAAAGTTCAACAACGTTATAGCCGAGACGCTAACCGCGCTAAATCGGCGTGCGAGGGAGCCGGTTGCTCGCATTTGTGTGCAGAATTGCCTGATGGAAGTTTCCATTGTTTATGCCCAGAGAATGTTACCCAGTTAGCTGTATGTTGAAATATCAAAATTCGAGATTTGGAATATTAATTTTTTAGGATGGCTCATGTGCTAGTATAAGAATTGAAGAGTTGCCTATGCCAAAGCAATGTAAATGTCAAAATGGTGGCACGTGTCTACTTGATGGTAGAAAAGAATGAAAAAAATTTTCGAATAAAAAGTGTTCTCTTTTAGGAAGTTGCGAATGTGCTGATGAATTTGAAGGAGAATTCTGTCAAAAGGGCAGCTCTGTTTCTAAGCAGGTAATTAGGTTTTTAAGAGAATTTTTGAAAAAATTGTGCAGGATGGGACAAAAAACCGGAGCAGATTTTTGCCGAAAATTTTTTTCAAAATAACTCTATATGGGAGTTTTCTATGTGAGAAATTGATTGCGAGCATTGGAAAATCGTGAAATCGCTTCCTTGACACAACGATTCCCTGATTCAGAGAAGGAGTGTGTATTGAAGCGAAAATCGAACATTTTCGGATTTTTATTAGAAAACCATTGATTCTTAGGTTTTTTTAGACGGAACATCAATTGCGCTCACTCCCGAACCATGAATTGGGGTTTTTCCCATCAAAAGCCTAAAGCCCCAAGCCTAAGCTCAAAATTCGGATTTTCGTCGATTTTTGAGCAAAATCTAATTTTTGCTCAAACCTCGAATTTTGTTCAAAAATTGAATTTTGCTAAAACACCAGGGGGTTGTTTTGGAAATTTTTTTTAAATTTTAGGTAGGCGAGTAGAAAACTTCAAGGTCGAAAAAACATGAAAAAAATGCTTAAATTCTGTTTTTTATGCGTTTTTTTACCTGTGCTTATGAAACAACTCTTTATAAAGACTTTATTTATTCAAATTCTATATTTTTTGTACAGTAACCACTTGTATGGTCTTCGAAGTATTTTTAAGAAAAACATTTAAAAAGCAATGCTTTGACAACTTTCTTAAAAGGTCGAAGAAAATAGCATTGAAGTATTGCACTCATCGTAGTTTGGAAACTCATTGTAATATAAAGTATATAGCAGCAATAGCTTCCATATGGTATTGGAAAAATGATCATAAGATCAACAATAAATAGTGGCCAGGCAATAAATAACTGATTTGAGATAGCTTCCATTAGAGCAGAAATGAACAATGCACGTTGGAGTCGATGCACGCTTCCCGAGACTGTGGATTTCAATTTTCTTATCTCACGATCCATCTGATAGCAATAAAACCAGCCAATAGCACAACTCAAAACCAAAAATAATGCTAGTGTCCCGGAAACAATATAAAACTTGATCTCGCGTGGAACGTAAATGACATTCGAACCAAGAGGAAATCCTTTTAATGCCGGGACTTCTTCATCGATATAAGTGTAGGCATCCTTAAAGAGTCTGTCCACATGGTTACCTTTTTGTTACATTTTTTAAAAGTGTCATAAAATATTGAGGTTTAATCGTATTTCGACTTATGACCACTCATTCGAAATTGGTAATCTAAGGAACATTTTGTAAAAAAAATATCGAAAAATCTTTTGATTTGACAGAGATATGGCTGTCGCAACATCAACACCTTATTATGCAAATTTTGTGAAAATTAGTCAATTTTCAAAAAGTTATCAAAAATCGAAATATGATCGGATTTATATGAGCGACCACTTATTTGAAAGTTAGGAATCTAATAAAAATTGTGCAAAAAAATCAGGGTTTTTGAAGCTAAAATTGTCGTTTTTTGCATTTTCAAAAACCCAATTTTTAGCACTATAACTTTCGATACGTTTCATGTTCGCCACGTTCGTGTCAATATACATATTTATTGCAAATCAGGCAACTCAATTAGTCTAAAATTAAATATGTTTATTGACACGAAAGTGACGAAAGTTACGTGGTGAAGTTATAGTGCCCAATTTTTTCTGAATCAGGTCCAGGGAAGCATTTTCAGGGTTCGGGAATTCGCGCAATCGATTTCCCGCATAAAATTATCCTTAGAAACATAAACTTACCCTTAAAAAAATAAATTTTCGGGTACCAAATATCACAAAAATTCTTTTTGGCCCACCCTGTACAATATATGTTTGCTTTTACTGATGAAACAAAAATTTATATAAGCCATATCTCGGTGAGGATGTAAGATTTTTTATTGATTTTTTTTGCACAATTTTTACTAGATTCCCAGCTTTCGAATGAGTGGTCGCTCGTATAAATCCGATCACATTTCGATTTTTGGTGACTTCTTGAAAATTGACTAATTTTCGAAAAATTTGCATAATAAGGTATTGATGTTGCAACAGCCATATCTCTGTCAAATCAAAAATATTTTTCGATATTTTGTTATAAAATGTTCCTCAGATTTCCAGCTTTCGAATGAGTGGTCATAAGTCGAAATCCGATTAAACCTCGATTTTTTATAACACTTTTAAAAAATATAGCAAAAAGGTAACCATGTGGACAGACCCTTTAAGAATGTTTTGGTTTATTTTACTCTAGGGTGACCACATGCATTTTTAGAAATGGGGAAAAATAAAGTCAAAAAGGGGGCATTCTGGGACATTTGCTAGAATCATTGTCGTCGCCAGACTCCAAGTTTGGGGGGGGGAGCAGTGGCGTAGGCAGAAGGGGGGAGGGGGGCACTTATCCAAAAAAGGTCATTTTTTCCCAAAAACATAAAGAGGGACCCCTATTTGTGAGGATTTTTTTTAATTTTGGCCTTCAAGGGGGCACCTTCCCCCCTCCTTGCCTACGCCACTGGGGGGAGGGGGAGGGACTTAAGAAAATTTTTTACCTTATTCCCCCTTATGTTTTTTAGAAATTTTTCCAACAATTTGGGCAACAACATAAGGATTTTTCTCCAAAAATTCGATTTTCTCTAAAAATTCGATTTTCGCCAAAACTTCGATCAAGTCAATGTTTTTCGAGTTTTTGAAAAAATTTTTAAAAAAACTAGATCCAAAAATGCGGGCGATGTGGTCACCCTACTCTCCTCCCCTCATATACAAAAAATTTCTTGCGCATACTTCACTATCCAAAATTAAAACAACTATCGGACTGAATCCCAAAAACGCATGCACTAACAATGTTCCCCACAAATTTTTTGGTAATTGAAAAAAATCTTGCAATCTTCCAGTAGTTGTCATCGCATATCTATACATTAAGAGAACCGTAGATGCGAAAAGGTTTATATCAATTGTGGAAGTCATGACGAGAGGCAGTATAGCGAACATCTAGCCTGGGTGAATAGCCGAAGGCATTTTCAGTCTTGTCTTTCGCTAGTATACGAGCTAGCCACATCGATATATGTAACTAATAAACAATCTTGTGTAACCACTCTCGAGCAACACCATACAGTCTAACTGTTACAAATAAAATTAGCTAATCGCAGTTTACTAACTATAGTGCTTACGACCCAAGAATTCTATTTTAATATTCCATTTATAACTCAAAACATACTGTAAAAAGTACCCCCAAATTTTCAAACAGCTACCCCCAACGTGGCGACTTTCTTTTTCAAACAAAACTACGTTGAAGTTATTGAAAAATCGTCAAAATAAAAAACGGAGTACATTGGCTTTTTAGCCCTTTGGACGTCCAAAACCCTGTTTCTCAGCACAATCTGGTTTCTTTCGACTGAGAAAATGGGAAATCGGCATCTGGGACATCAAAATATTATGTTATCATGTTTGGGGGGGGGGGTCTGCCCCCTCTCTCTCTCAATTATCTTGACCCTGATTCAATGAATGGAGTTTGTGAATTAACGCGAATATCGAAAAATTTTCTTTTTTCGTCAAAAAATGAAAATGTAAAAATTCAATACAATAAAAATATTTTCAAGCAATATTAACACCGGCATTTCTCATTTTCTGTTTCAACATTTCCAACTTTTCACCCGAGCCGAGCATCATATGCTTGTGACAAAACCATAGCGGCCCAAAATGATTGAATAAGAAGTCAATTTGGCACAATCCATCATCCATAGCGCAATATCCGGGTAGAAGATGCTCATCACATATACAACACCGGAAACATTCTTTGTGCACTAAAATTTTAGAATTTATGACGAACATATAGCCATTTACAAAGAAAGCCTCAAAAGTTCAATCGATATAGTCCATATCTGCGCGAGTTTAAAAAGTTTTGCGAGCTCATAGTCAAGTGGTTAGGACGTTTGACGGCCGTAACGATGAGGAGGGTTCGATCCCGTGTGGAACGATTTCTTTTTACACCATTCAACATTGATGAAAATTTTTGCAAATGGGTATTTTTATGCGAGGAACATGATGGCGATATTATTTTTCATAAAAAACTATACTAATTTTTTTGCAAATTTTAGCGAAATGTAACAACTTCAAAATATGCATAAAAATTTTTTAAAATAATTTTGTACTACTTTTTATGAAAAAATAATATCATCATTCACGACGCCCTGTCCGTATCTCGAAAAAATTTGTTCCTAAAATTTTTTTTAAATGACCCTATAGGAGTAATTTTATACGGGGAATCGAATGCGATCATTCCCGAAACGTGAAAACGCTACTTTGACTTTGATTCAGGGTAGTGTATTGAAGCGACAATGAAAAAGGTTGGGATTTTGACAGGAAATCCTCCTATTTAGAGTTTTTTATGCGAAAAATTGATGCGCGCATTACCGAAGCGTGAAAACGTTTCCTTGACCCTGATTCATGGAAGGAGTGTATGGAAAAGGATCAGGGAGTCAAAATCCGAACTTTTTTCATTTTCGTTTCAATATGTTACCCTTAATCAGGGTCAAGGAAGAGTTTTCACGCTTCAGGAATGTCGCAATCAATTTCTCGCATAGAAAACCCTTAGATACACCACCAAGTATTCACTAGAAATTCGAAAAATCGAACCCTCCCCTTACGTGCGAAAAGAATCAGGGAGTCAAAATCCGAACTATAAAATTTTTTCTTACCAGTCTGCCTTTGAATCTCGACTTTTGGAGCCATAACATCAATTGGCTGTTTGCAAAGATAGCAAATCTTTCTACGAGGACCCGATGAGAAGTTCATTTTTTAGTTTACTAAAAAAATTTTAAAATCGATAAATTGTGGATTTTATCAAAAATTCAAAATTTTATTAACATGAAGTAAGCTATTAAAAAAAGTAAAAATTCCTATCAACTAAAATTTAACTATGAATGAGGTTAAAATCCGACAAAATGGTTTAAATCTGATCAATATGAGTCTCATAACGAAGAGATAAACATCCACAAAGCATTACGTCAAAAAAAGAAAATTTTTCTCGAAGGTCAAAGCAGCTGATCTTTCTTCTACTCTGGCAATCAAGATCAATCGGGCGATTTTTTATACCTTTAGCTCCAATAGATGAATAAGCACAAACATGTGGGCGGATTACGCTCTGGGATATTCACCGCCTACGAGTTGAAAAAAATTCGACAGCGTCATAACGGCATCGTGACGTTAGAAAAAAATATGTGAGAGAAAAAAATATTGTGTGAGAAAAAATTAAATTATGTGAGAAAAAAAATTAATTGTGTGAAAATTTTTTGCATATCCACATTTTTATGCGGGGAACACGATGGCGTTATCCACGAAAACTTTTGGAAAATCCCAAAATCTCTTTTTTACGCCACGGCGGTTTTTTGTGGCAAAATTAGAAGAAATTCGAAAATTTAAAAACGAGTAATGTGATTCGACTCAGCGAAATTTTTGATAGCAACAATTTAACTCCCTATCGCGCTTAGCTCACATCTTTGCTGTCATATTCTAACGATGTTAAGTCTAATCAACTTGCAGCTGGAGGATTTCATCCTGATAATGATAAAGCCCAAAATTCTACAAATAATGTAGGACTCACCAGTCGTATAAAAATTTTTGAAAATGGACAAATTGGTCATTTTATGCGCAAATTAGAGTCGTTTGATGTCTCGAAACTTGACCTTTCGAAACTTTTTACGTGTTTGAGGATTTCTCCGGAAATACAAAGCCAATCCTGATAGTCTTGGTGTCATTAGAAAGCTGGATTTCATAGCAATCGAATAACACCAAAATCATGCCATCACTCTTTCTGGTTGCGGAGTTATTGCATAATTAGTAAAAATGTCAGTTTGTTGACATTTTTTAATAATTATACAATATTTTCGTAACTAAAAAGAGTTATGGCATGATTTTGGTGTCATTAGATTGCTACGAAGTCCAGCTTTCTAACGACACCAAAACTATCAGGATTGGCTTTGTATTTCCGGAGAAATCCTCAAAAACATTTAAAAAAACGTTTCGAAATGTTAAGTTTTGAGGCATAAAATAACCCAAATTATGACTTTGCCAATCAGCCTTTGTATTTGCTGAATAATACTGAGCTAGTGTTCATAATACATCGTTCTTCTGATTGATTTCTGATTGTTATTCCTCAGACCAATGCCATTACCAAAAACAGAATTGCGACTTTGTTCATCCAAAAACTTGTTGTTCGACCAAAAAATATGTATATGCAAAAATTTTTATGAAAATCGGAAAACTTTATTTTCGAAAAAATTTTCACGTGAGTGTCCCCTCCCTATTGTGTAGTAGCTCTGAATTTGTGATTTTGATCACTAGAAGTTACTTCTACAAAGGGTATATTCCCTTCAAAACCTCTTGGGATGCCAAGAGCATTTTTTCAAAATCAGCAAATCTGACTTCAATAATCAGATTTTAAAGAAAAAATCAGAAAAATGCTAATTTTCTTATAAATTTGACAAAATTTCGCATCTCAAAAATCAGATTTGATACTGAAAAATAAGCACTTTTCTGAAAAATCAGCAGACTTGGCACCCTTGGGTATACCCTTTGTAGGGGTAACGACCAAATCGGAAAATTCAAACTGCAGATTTTTTATCTTGAATGGTGGGGGCTCGAGCTGAAACTTTGTGAACGTTAATAGGAAAAATAATCAATTCTTTCAAAACTTTTTTTCAACTAATTTCCATTGTCTTCAATCTTGTTCACTTTTTCTATTCTAATATGTTCTTCTGCAATTTGCCCGAATGACTCATTTCATCTAATTTTCGTCCAGAAGGAAAAGAAAGGCTAAGTTTCATCTTTTCTTATTCTTGCTTTGCACTGAGGCAAAGATTAGACGGGATTGAATATAGTGGCCAAACAAATGGCGCAGCAAAGTTTGGAAGTGTTGATGTGTAAACTGGCCAGTTGCCAAATTTTATGTTTTAAAACAAGGTTTTGGTCGATTTTCTTGTTTCATAGTTCAGAAACTTTTAAAAAAAATTTTTCTTCACCATGAATTTTTAAAAGAAGAGCTCGTAAAATTCGTAATTTCCTGCAAAAAATTTTTCTTTTTTGAATTTCCTTTTATCTAAGTGCTTATCAAAAATGCTTGTATCATAATGTCAACATTAGCTTCTCCAAGGCTTCAAGTTTCGTTCACTTATTACAAAATTTTTATTAGTAGGAACTAGTGAATAAGTAAATACAAAAACTAGTCTTTTATTTTAACCTAGATTTTCTTTATTATGAAATTTTTCTTTAAAGCACCAGTCCCACGAAAATAGATTTTTTAAAGGTAGCCTAATAGATTTTTTTTTAAAGTAACTTATTAAAATTTTGAAGTTAGAAGAAAATCAGACACGTGCTTTTGTGCTCTACAAGATAGGCTAATTTTAATAAAAATCTATTTTCATGGTTCTTGTTTTTCGTGGTCCTATAACTACCCATCCATTAGAAAATTCAAAATTTAACGTGAAAATTGGCCAATTCGACCCTTTCCTGCGCCCAAAACCAAAAAATTCTTTTGGATTCGACTTCCCCATGTCGAAAAACCATGAGTACAAAAGATCAGCCGATTTGGAAAAAAATTTGAAATTTCGATTTTTTCATCTTGGTCCCCCAAGGGGTAAAAAATCGAAAAAATCCACCAAATTTCACAAAATTGGTGTCAAACGTCTTAGAATTTCGTCCTCTTTACATGGTATATCACTATGAAGGTTTGGATCACATCTTCAAAAGTTAGTCCGCACGAACGAACAGACACTACACGTTTTATATATAAGTAGATTTTTGCACAAAAATTTTTTATACGACTCAAAAAGTTTCGCAACAACATAATCCCATTCTTCTTTCCACTCCTCATTAATTCTCACCTCATAAATTCTCGCCGACCCGGGATGATTCAAACCAGATTTGACAGCAGCAATTATTTTTCCGTTTTTTCTCTGTCTCTAAACAACTTGCGCATTTTCGATAAAACATAGACAAATATATTGGGACATTATACCGGGACCAAAATGTGCATAGTGGCAAGACAATTAGGAACAATTGTGTATTGGTAGTATGTACAGAGTGTCCAAAAAAGTGGAATTTTCGTGATTTTTTCATGAATTTTGAAAAAATTTTTCCAAAAAATGACCCCTATAGGAGTAATTTGATACGGGGGAATCGATGGTGCGCACTCCCGAAGTGTGAAAACGTTTCCTTGACCCTGGTTCAGGGTAGCATATTGATGCGAAAATGGAAAAAAATTCGGATTTTGACAAAAAATTCGGATAATTGAATACACCTATTCCTTCCATGAATCAGGGGCAAGAAAGCATTTTCACGTTTCGAAAACACGCGCATTCGATTTCTTGCATAGAAAAACCCTAGGTAGTTGGATATCCGGTCAAAATCCGATTTTTTTTATATTTTTGTTTCAACATCTACCCTGAATCAGGGTCAAGAAAACGTTTTTACGCTTCGAGAGTGTGCGCAACCGATTCCCCACATTAAATTACCCTTATACGGGTCATTTTTTTAAAAAAATTGTCGGGTCCAAAGTTCATGAAAAAATCACGAAAATTCCAATTTTTTGGCCACTCTGTAGACATTTATTCATGCCGTCCACTTTTTTGTGTACTGCCTAATGAACAGGTTTTGCGGTCGAGTTTCGCCAAGGTCGACTA
>OZJO01029314.1:0-20727 GCA_900406225.1 Acrobeloides nanus | reverse complement strand
AACAGAGGTTTCATTAGAAGTATTGTCAGTGGGAAATTAGATTTTTTAAAAGAACACGACTAAGAACATGCCAGAAAATTGTTGGGCGTAAAAAATGGAAGGATTTATAATTCCGAAAAAAACTGTTCAAAATTTTACAAGACCCTAAAAAATTTAAAAATCAATGTTTTCTCGCAAAAATCGATAAAAAAGCTGAAAAAGTTGGAATGTTTGATCAATTTTTTTAGTAATCTTTCATCAATCGTTTCAGTATACATCTTTTATTGAATCAGAAAAATGATATTGTGCATGTTTTCGTTGTAATTTGGTCAAAAATCGATTTTTTCTAATTTTAGTATTAAAAAAATCGAATTTTAGTTAAAAATCGAATTTTGGTCATAAATTATTAATAAAAAAATAGAATTTTGGCCAAAATTCGGATTTTGGCGAAAAATCGAATTTTGGCTAAAAATGGCAATTAGGAAAAGTAGTGACAGAAAAAGTAATGACGGCAGAAAAGTAGTGCCGGAAGAGAAGTAGTACCGGGGAAAAGTAGTGCCGGGGAAAAGTAGTGACAGCAGAAAAGTAGTGACGGGAATAGTAGAAAATTCAAATTTTTTTCAAAAAATTCAAAATTTTGTCAAAAATTCAAATTTTTNTACCGGAGAAAAGTAGTGCCGGGGAAAAGTAGTGACAGCAGAAAAGTAGTGACGGGAATAGTAGAAAATTCAAATTTTTTTCAAAAATTCAAAATTTAAAAAAAAATTCAAATTTTTGACAAAAATTTGAATTTTCTACTATTCCCGTCACTACTTTTCTGCCGTCACTACTTTTTCTGTCACTACTTTTCCTAATAGCCCCAAAAATCGAATTTTAGCGAAGAAATCGAATTTTGGCCATAAATTTGAATTCTGGATAAAAAATATCATGATAAAACTTCTCACGCAATTATCTCGAAAACGGTAACGATTCAGAATTTACTATAAAAAACAAAAAATGCTCTAAATTTCATGAATTTTCATAATATCAACAAAATGGCACCTTTTTTGAGTAAAATGATTCTTATAGAACCATATAAACTCAAAAAACGCCAAAAAATCAATATTTCCGTATAGTAAAATTGATGGAAATGAATCATTAATAATTGCTCACTCGTCATTCGAATATATTACCCAGCCAAAATGCACAGAGACATACCAATAACACACACAATAATGTAATGGCAGTGACCTCATTATCATTTGTTCTCACAGAATACTAAAAATGTAAGTGCTTTTATGTACATGACGAATTATTCTTTCGAAAAGCTATTTTTGAGCATTGAAAAAATTCATAACCCATGGTAATGTGGAAAGCGTCTCACTCTGTACTCAAATCGTCGAGGGTTCGATCTCACCACGACGAAAATTTTGTTTGACTGTTTCAAAAAAAGTTGTTTTAGCAATTTTGTTGTTGTTAAAAAATAAAACCCCCATAAATTGATCGCAGAATTTTTGCCCTTAGCACTCAAATGTTAACTGTGCCAACGAGTTATTCTGGTACAGTTTTTTACCCTGAACACGATGGTGCTAATGAAAAAATTTGGAGACCCCAAAAATTGTAAAAATGCATTTCAAGATTATGAAATTTTCAAAAGTTTTCTACTTGCTCAAACAATCATAACTCTTAATAGATATTAAATTGATCTTCGGTCAACCACTCAGGAGAAAGCTGAAAAGTTACGCTACAACTTTTATATAAACACCTATAGAAAGTTTTCACTTCAATAAAAAGTTATACTACAATCTTTTGCCATTAGAATAACTTATTCTTACGGAAAAAAACTTTTTTCGAAAAAACCGAGGCTTCATATGCCGGCATTAAAGGACCAGCCCAGTAATTTACAATCATATGAAAAATGGTATATTCGGAAAGATCATGAAAAATGGAGCATTTTTTGTTTTTATGGCATGTTCTGAATCGTTGTAGTTTTCGAGATAATTGCGTTTGAAATTTTGAATTTGTTACAAGCTCTTCATTGTAATACACAAACTTTTTTGAATTTTTTGCGGAAAAATCGAGTTTTGCATCAATTTTTTAAATTTTCATAAAATGAACATTCTAGCAATTTTTTATAGCTAAGTGAGGCGAACAAAATAACACCAAAATTATCCAATTTGAACATTGTTTTGGGTTATTGAAACGAAAACATGAATCAGAATTTTCATTTCAATAACCCAAAACAATGTTCAAATTGGATACTTTTGGTGTCATTTTGTTCGTCTCATTTAGCTATAAAAAATTGCTACAATGCTCATTTTATGAAAATTTAAAAGATTGATGCAAAAATCGATTTTTTCGCAAAAAATTCAAAAAAGTCTGTGTATTACAACGAAGAGCTTGTAACAAATTCAAAATTTCAAACGCAATTATCTCAAAAAATACAATGATTCAGAACATGCCGTAAAAACAAAAAATGCTCATTTTTTCATGATCTTTCTGAATATATCATTTTTTCATATGATTGTAACTTACTGGACTGGTCCTTTAACAAGTCAATCCAATCTTTTGAATACTTGCACAGTAGCTGAATAAATGCACAAAAATACAGACAGCTAAAAATATATGTGCATGTCGTGTGACAACCATATCGTTTGTTACACTTCTTCAACGCTGCCATTCTCTTGCAAAATTGGCTATACTTTAATTTTTCTTCTATGAACCCAGAAAAAAGACCAGACTACTCGAAACAGGAATCGGAACAAGACGATCGCGTGGACCCTTGACTTTCTAGCCATCGACCCGTTCCAAAATTAGGCAAAAATGTTCGATCAGATCATCACAAAGTACGTAACGCTGAACAAGTATAAAACGGGAACAAAAAAGTTGTAGTATAGAAGTTTTTTATTAGTGAATTTTTGAACTGGGGCATATTGTGCGTTCTTAAATTGAACCGTACGGTTAACTGTCAACCGTACGGATCCGTACTGATCACTGTCAACTATGAATCGTACGGCTCCCCGTGGCCCCGTAGGCCACCCGTGATCCTTAGGTCAACCGTACGGCCCCCATGGCCCTGTAGTATCACCCGTACGACCCCGTAGACCACCCGTACGGGATCGTACGAGTGGCCTACGGGGGCTAAGAGAAGTCGTACGGTTGAACCTATGGATCACGGGTGTCCCAATTTTTCTCTTGTTTTCGATGAATTTTTTTCAGTATTAGGCAAGATTGTATGCTGAACATAATACAATTAGTCTTTTTAAGTGTAACTCATGTTTTCGTGTCAATATACAGACTTTTTCAAAAAATGGGTGTTTTTCAATGTTGCAAATTAATTTTAAAATGGCGATATTTGGCTATAGTAGTCGATTTTGACGAAATTTTCAACATTTTTAGGGTTTTTCTAGTTGGGGAATCGATTGCGCTTATTGCCAAGGCATGAAAATGCTTGCATCGCCCTGATTTTTAAAATGTTGTATTCAGGAAATGCAACATTTGAAAGAGATTTTTGGGGTATATCCCTTGTAGGGGTGCCTTCCCTTGGTCAAAATCAAAAAATTTCTTTCGGTTCGAAAAATTGAATTTCTCAAGAAAAAGCGAATTTCTCAAGAAAAGTTTTCTTTTTCATGAAAAAAAGTTTTCTCCAATTTGGACTTTCATGAAAAATCGATTTTTCTTGAAAAATTCAGTTTTTCAAACCTAAAGAAATTTTTTGATTTTGACCACGGGAAGGTACCGCTACGAGGGATGTGCCCCAAAAATCTCTTTCAAATCTTGTATTCCCTGAATATAACATTTTAAAAATCAGGGCCATGCAAGCATTTTCATGCCTTGGCAATGAGCGCAATCGATTCCCCGACTAGAAAAACCCACACAGGAGGGTACCCCTACGAAAGGGTATACCCCGAAAATTTCAAAAACGTTATGAATTCATTCACAAATTACGCTTTCCGGAAGGGGGTCCAGCATTTTCTAACGAAATCTAAATGGGAAAGGGGTCGGTCTAATGGTTGCAAACGAGGGGGAGAGGCCGAAATCGAGGTTTTTGGCAAGCGTAATTCGTGAATGACCCTTATATTCCCTGGATCAGGAAGCATTTTTATGTCTCGGCAATGCGCACAATCGACATTGAAAAACTCCCATTTTTGAAAAAGTCTGTATATTGACACGAAAACGTGTTTAGCATATATTCTTGTCTAATATTGAAAAAATCATCAAAAACGTGATAAAAATTCCGAAATTAGATGTATTTTTTGGAATCGACAATACTTATTGAACATGAAAAAATTGATTTTTTTTTGTTGAAAAAATCGATTTTTCATGAAAAATTCGATTTTTCTTTTTTTTTAGAGAACAACCCAATAAATTTTACGCAATTATGCGGTTCATTTACGGAATTTTTGTGATCATATTTGCAAGCACTGCGCTTGCTGTGAATCAAATTCCGGATCAATTTGTGGGAAAATGGAGCGTGGAAAAGAGTGACAATTTTGATGAATTTTTGACTGCTAAAGGTAAAATTTTGGAAAAAATTCAAAATGCATAAAAATTTCAAAAAATCTCGAGGGGATACCCCAGTTATCCATGTTTCAATTATAGGCTATGGCTGGCTAATGAGAACATTGGTAAAAAATTCTGGCATGACAAAAGTATTTGAGAAATCTGGCGCTACTTTCAACTACAAAATTCTCACTCCAACTAAAGACGTTATTTGGAATGGAATTCATTTCGGTCAACCATATGTTGGAGAATATCTTGATGACTCAAGGCATCAGGTATATAAATTTTCTGCCACCGAAAAACTCGTCACCTATGGTGAAGTGGCATGATTCTCACTTTGCACTCAAACGATTGATGGTTCGATCCCACAAGAGCGAAAATTTTAAAATAAACTTTAAAAAAATTTCCGAAGGAGACCCTCCATAACATCCGTCGTAAAATTTTTGCCTTTCATTTTCCATTAAAGCATTATTCACTGAGCAATACGATCGCGA
Organism: Acrobeloides nanus; assembly: GCA_900406225.1. Taxonomy (NCBI): domain Eukaryota; kingdom Metazoa; phylum Nematoda; class Chromadorea; order Rhabditida; family Cephalobidae; genus Acrobeloides; species Acrobeloides nanus. Next base: position 15,772 of record OZJO01029314.1, on the reverse strand, counting down.
TTTCTAGCGGAATCGAACCAGCGACCGTATAGTTCAGTGGATAGTGTTTCATGAGAAAAATGACAGACAAAATTCTACTACGTCAAACCTTGATATAAGGACACCCTGTATAACTTTCGATAGCCGTGTGAGGGTTTCCTTTTACAAATTTTTGGAATATATCAAAAAAAATTTTCACCCTAGCGTCCAATTTGAATGTAAAGCGAGACCCTTGCCACTTCACCATGAATGATGATATATTTGTCAAAACCAAACTTTCTAGGTTATTTTCACCTATGATCCTAGAGAACACAAACTCGTTGAAGAGCATGTAAATCTAGACAAACCAAATGAGAGACAAGATAGCTATTCCTATACCATACAAGGACCTTACCTAGTCAACGTAAGAAAAGATTGATTTTTACTCAAAAAAATTTTGCAAAATTTTTAGAGGCTGGAATACAATGGAGTTGTCTCAAATCGATATTTCAGAAAAGTGGCTTAATTCAAGAATGAATAAAAAAAAGAAATTTTTGTTAAAAACTTTTGTTTTTGTTGTTTTTACGATTTTTTATATTTTATTTAGTAGAATAAAAGAAATGGATCGTACTTTTCTGTAAGTATATCGCATTTTGCCTTAAAGGGGGTCCAACACAGGTCCGGGTAAAAAAGTTTTTTAACAAGTGAACTTCTAGGGGTATTTTATGCGGGGAATCGATTGCGCGCATTCGAGAACGCAAACTCGTCGCAGACCGAACCTTGAAAATGCTTCCTTGACCCTGATTCAGGGAAAGAATCGGTGTATTGAAGCGAAAATCAAACATTTTCAGATTTTTATGAGAAAATCGTCGATTCTTGGGTTTTTCTAGGCGGGGAATCGATTGCGAACACTCTCAAACAATGAAAACACTTCCTTAACCCTGATTCAGGAAAAAACCAAAAAATCGACTTTCAGATTTTTGCTTCAAAACACCGATCCCTTCCCTGAATCAGGGAAGCATTTTCACGGTTCGGAAGTGCGCGCAATCGATTCTCCACCTAGACAAACCTAAGAGTCGACGGTTTTCTCATAAAAATCCGAAAATCTTTGATTTTCGCTTCAATACACCGATCCCTTCCCTGAATCAGAGTCAAGGAACTGTTTTCACGGTTCGGAAGTGCGCACAATCGATTCCCCACATAGAATATAATTACTCCTAGAGGGTCACTTGTTAAAAAATTTTGGAGCTACTCCGGATGGGGGGGGGGGCCAAGTGACGTTCAAAAAAAATTTTTCCGATTTTCTTCTAAAAATCGACTTTTAGGGTAATTTTTAGGCGAAAAATCGATTGCGCGCATTTTCGGAGCATTAAAAATTAAGCTTGACCTTGAAAATCAGGGTAAAACTGCGTTTCAACGCGAAAATTTTTTTCCGATTTTCTTCTAAAAATCGACTTTTTAGGGTAATTTCTAGGCGAAAAATCGATTGCGTGCATTCCCGAAGCGTGAAAATGCTCCCTTGGCCCTGATTCAGGGAAATATATGTGTGTATTGAAGCGAAAATATGAAAGTTTTGGGTTTTTCTTCTAAAATCATCGTTCTAAGGGTTATTTTATGCGAGAAATCGATTCAGCGCATCCCCGATGCGTCAAAATGCATCCTTGACCATCGTCCTTGAAAAATTATGTTTCTACTGCAACGCTTCGGTGATGCGCTGAATCGATTTCTCGCATAAAATAACCCTTAGAACGATGATTTTAGAAGAAAGTCCAAAATTTTCATATTTTCGCTTCAATAAAAAACACTCATTTCCCTGAATCAGGGACAGAGAAACCTTTTCAAACTTCGGGAATGCGCGCAATCGATTCTTCGCATGAAATTACCCCCTAGAAATATGATTTTAAGGGAGAAATTTCAAAATTTTTCGATTTTCTCTTCAATACACACATTTATTTCCCTGAATCAAGGTCAAGGAAGCATTTTCACGCTTCGGGAATGAGCGCAATCGATTTTTCGCCTAGAAATTACCCTAAAAAGTCGATTTTTAGAAGAAAATCGGAAAATTTTTTTTGAACGTCACTTGGTCCCCCCCCCCAGCCGGACTAGCTCCAAAATTTTTTTAAATTTTCTACCCGACCTTCTTTTGGGCTTTTGGGCCCCTTAAAAACTTGAAGTCAAAATTGAAAAATTTCTTCAAATTCTTATTTCCCATAAAAATTACAGTGCAAAATTTTTTACTGGCTCTGGTTTGATCCCCTTTGGGTCGTAAATTTCAAAAACTCTTCAAAATTTTTACACTTGTGTAATTTTTTATGGAGAATAAGATTTTGTATGAATTTTTCATTTTGTTTTTCTTCTATTTCACAAATAATATCTTCCATTATCAAAATTGGACAGAACCGCCGGAACATCAAGAACGTCAATGATAACGAAAATGGGGAAGATTGAATACCCCATTGACAAATAACTTTTTCTCTATCAGTAAAGAAATATTTCCTCCAACGCGTCAGACCACGTAATCCGGAAATTACTCTCACAAAAAACCATAAACCTCTTTAAACATTTTACAAATTCCCACATGGCGCATATATATTGTATAAACATCAAAAAAGTTTCGAATTTTTTAAGTAAATTTTTTATTTTTTTTTCAAAAAATATTATACTAACAACAAATAACGATAAAAAATGAAAATATTTAAGCAACATAGTTTAAAAAATGATAAGTCGTGAAGAAAAATTTTGGAATTTTTTTCAAAATTTTTTTTTGAGGTACATTAGACTTTCACGACTGAAAAATTGCAAAAATTGATGAATTTTGGTTCAAACTAGGAATGCAAGTTGCAAAAAGTAACAATCCTTGTCATATGCGAATGTTGAGCACGAATATAAATTGTTCGTAGTGACAAATTTGACTTCTTTTTTCACAATGAACAAAATATTTTCGTGCTCAAAATTCGCATATTTCTGGTTGGTGAGAAGGATTGTCACTTGTTGTAACTTGTTCNCTTCTTTTTTCACAATGAACAAAATATTTTCGTGCTCAAAATTCGCATATTTCTGGTTGGTGAGAAGGATTGTCACTTGTTGTAACTTGTTCGTTCCTGGTGATATTCCCTTGTATATTCTACTTAATTTAAAACAAAATTTTAAATGCTCGACAAATCGTGTTAATAAACAAATTTTCATTGAAAATCAGGCAACAGTATACCCGATTTTCAAACAAATTTGTGTATCGAAGCGAACAATTTTGAATCATCAATTTTTGAAATTTTCAACAAAAAAAAGTTACACGTATTAGATACACAAAACAAAAGAGGAAGAAGAGGAAAAAATCCCAGAAAACCTTATAAAAATTAAATATTAAAAAAATATACAATAGATTTAAAAAAATACCAAAGTTGTCGACCACCTAACTCCAAACTTGTAATTTTTAATTTTTCATATTTGAAAATTTTGAATTTTTTGAATATTTTTTTAACTTTTTCAATATTTTGATTTTTTTCTATTTTTACAATTTTTTAATTTTTCAATTTTTTTTTGTTACCGATCAAAATATGGCACAAATCATAGGAAGTCGAAATTAAGTGGACAGACAACCAAAATGGCTTCAAAAAAAATTTACGAGAGTAAGAAGAATTATATTACATACCGGGATTAAGTTTTACAAACAGAATAAAGAGTTATTTTTGAAATAAGAGTTAAATTTTTTCCCACAATTTTATTTTTTTATGGGGGGAGGAAGAGAAAATTTAAGATATTACAATAGTTTTTTAGTAATAAAAAAGCGCAACCCGTGTAAATATTTATCAGAAAAATATTTAAAAAATTAGAGGGAAATTGGAACAGTTAATAAGAATATATAAATGCCCTAATAGAGCGAGAGAGGGAGAAAAAATTAAATTACATTATTTTTGAGGCTTTGGGTTTTTTTGGGCTTAGGCTTAGGCTTGGGCTTAGGCTTAGGCTTAAGCGTAGTCTTAGGCTTAAGCTTGGGCTTAGGCTTAAGCGTAGGCATAGGCTTGGGCTTAGGCTTAGGCTTATGCTAAGCCTTGCCTTAGTCTTTAATTTAATACCACTATGGTATACTGCATTCTAATCGAATTTTTTAACAAAAATCTAAAAAATTTCACCAAAATTCAAAATCTTAATTTTTTGTCATTTTTATAAAATTTTCAAAAATTCCTCAAACCCATTTATACCCAAAACCTCGAAAACCCCCTAAAATTTAACGGATAGAAGAAAATCCGGCGAGAACTGCGACCGCAATGCTTTCTTTCTCCGACAAAATCGATTGTTCTGTCAAAAACTGCTGCACATCGTCACAGTCCCAGCGATTGTAGTCGGCCAATGAGTCGAAGCTGGAGGTGGAGTGATGATGTCCCCTGTGTGGACTGAACACATCACCACGTGGAGCTGGGCTGGAGTTTTCTTCTAGCCCCGAAGACCCGCTGGATGGGACGTTGGAAGTCCCGGCAGTGGCACCCGTATTTGAAAGTTCGTCGCCGGCAAAGATAAGCGGTGACGAACTGGAAGCTGGAGTATTGGAGGAGAGTGGCGGCGACATCCATTGTGGATGGGATATCTAAAAATGGAAAATTTTATTTTTGGAGTCGTTAAATATTTTTGGATAAAAGTTTTCGGACCCGACCGGAACTCGAACCCGGACTTCCCGGCTACCGTCCAAGTGCACTACCATTGTGCTACCGAGACCTAGATCTCCGTTTTTTGGTGAACATGAGTCTAAAGTGAAGGTGGAATGTTATTTTCTGAGGCCATTTTTTGTCAAAAAATGTTTTCAAAATCTCTTACCAGTCTAGGATCACCACTATTGTGCAAGGCTGCAGCAGCCTTTTCCAAACTGATCTGATCCTGACTCATCGCAGCCACCGCAGCGGCAGCCAATTGGTGTTGCGTTAGCTGTGCCAAAAGTTGGCGGTGCTGAGCTTGCTGGGCTTCTTGTATCAAAGCAGTTTGTATGGCAGCAAACCCTTGTGGGTCGTAATTTTGGTGTAGAATGGCTAATAGAGCCGGTAATACAGATGGGTGCTGCCAGTTGGCACCATTATTCAGAGCGGACATTGCGGCGAGTAGCATTGGATTCTGAGCCATGGCAGCGGCACCAGCTGGAGTGGAGAGGAGCTAAAATATGAACATTTTAGAAAATTTTAAAAAAATAAGGGGGCTTTTTTAAAAATTTCAAAAATATGGCATGATGAGTGTTGTTTAGAGGTTTTTAACTATGCAGAACACGATAATATGGAATTTTTAGATAAAAATTTTTCTGGGTTGATATCATATTTTAGACTTTACTGTAGCTCTCAAAATTGAAAAAATTTTTCAAAATCTTATTTTTCATGAAAAATTACACAAGTGCAAAAATTTTGAGCCTTTTTTGAGTTTGTCGATCCATGGGGATCGAACCAGGGTCCTATAACTGGTTTTCATAGTCTAGTGGTACTGGGCTAGTGTGAAAATTTAAATTTTGCGTTACTATGACAATATGGATGTCGTTTAAAGATTTTTGAGGGTGCTGAAAACGATGGAAGCATTTTTAAAATGTGAAAACTTTTCTGTAAAAAATTTAAATTTTGTATTGAGACGAAAACCCTGAAAATTAGAAAAATTGTACAAATCATAAAAAATTTCACAGCATAATTTTACCGCGTAAAAATCATCAAAAGAGAAAAAAATATTCAAGACTAAAAAGCTAGTCCCAGCCGTTCCCATTATATTATTGACACAGGCATTGAAAATCTCATGGGTCCTTATCAAGACTAATCATTGTAAATATGGGGGCTGAGGCAAGAGAGAGAGAGAAGAGAGGTTTCGATTTTCTTCATTTTGGCGCTCTTATCAGTCGCCGCCACAATTATGTATCGATGAAATAATCTCGGACCCAATAAGTAAAGTCATAAGAAAAAAAATTGGAGTATAAAAATTTCCTTTTTCATGTAAATATTGAAACAATTTGGCACACGTAAAAATGTGTCATAAAAGTCGTAAATTATAATAGTTTTCAATTTTTTTTTCTCAATTTTTCGATTTTTTTCAATTTTTAAAAATCTACAAATGAACATCATGTATGACATGAAAATTTGAATAATCTGTGTATTGACAAGAAACTTTTGAAATTTTCAAAATTTTTAAAAATCATAAAACTTGCATAAAACCCTACCTGATTTAAAGCCAATGCTGCGGAAACCGCACTCGGCGTGTTGCCGCCATTTATTTGTCCAGATGCGGCTGCTGCGGCCAATGTCTGGTGGAATGCATTCACTGCGGCTGTTTGTTGTGACGTCGTATGGGTTGTGCCATTCGTTGAAGAAGAAACGGCGGCCGCCAACAGTTTTGCATCCATGCTAGCCGCATGCTCAGGTGGGGTAATCGCCGGTGAATGGACGGCGCGTGTGTGATTCAGCTCAGGGACCTAGAATAGAAAAGAGATTTGCATAATTCGTTTATTTGCGGGTCAAATTTCGGAAGTAGTTTGTTGACACAGAGACCAACCAGGAATTTAAATTTTTCGATTTACGACTTTTGACATTCTTCAACAAAAATTTTGATTTTTGAATTTCTATTTTCAAGGTTTTCGTTTCAATGCAAAATTTTTATATTTTTTTCACTTTCCATCAAATTTATTATTTCATTAAAATTTTTCTAAAATATCAACTTTCCTACCTGTTGACAACCAAATAAGGAAGAAGTTGAGGTGGGAGTCAAGAATTGTTGCGTTTGCCCGTTCGTATGGCTATCNTGAATGGACGGCGCGTGTGTGATTCAGCTCAGGGACCTGTTGACAACCAAATAAGGAAGAAGTTGAGGTGGGAGTCAAGAATTGTTGCGTTTGCCCGTTCGTATGGCTATCGATTGGTGTGTTCTGAGCGGTTGGCAACACTGACGGTGGTGGGGTGGCGAAACCATGTGCTTCTAAAACAAAAACATTCATAAAATATGGATGAAAAATGGCATTTCTTATGGGAATTTGTGTTCGGCTCAAGCTGCTCAAATATTGGATTGTTTTCAATCGGGACTTTTGAGGATAGAAAAAAGGATATTTGAGAAAAACATAGGGCTAAGCCTAAGCTTAAGCTTAAGCCTAAGCTTAAGCCTAAGCCTAAACTTAAGCCTAAACCTAAGCCTAAGCCTAACTCTAAGCCTAAGTCTAAGCCTAAGTCTAAGCCTAAGCCTAAGCTCAAGCCTAAGCCTGCTATATTCTTACAGATCATTTTCACCTAATAATTATTTTTTAAGCTCAAAATTTTTAACCATATTTTCAACTTTTGGCTCAAACCAGCATATTTTGTGGAAAATCGACCAAATTTTTCAAAATTTCAACTACTCACGCATGTTGAATCAAATCTCACTACCTGGATTAATTAAATGTGACATCATATAGGAGGAGAGTTGGTGATGAGATCCGTTTTGATGATGAGATTTCAAGTGGGGTGCACTGGAATTAGACGTCGGATAGGATGAATGAGGTGGATGGTTGTTTAAGAAAAGATTCCCACCGGAATTCGAACCGACAACCAAAGCGTTGCCGGTGGAAGTCGCGGATGGGAAACCCGTATTCGTGGTGGTGCGCATCCGATTCGGAAACGCCTGACTGAGAAACGTTTGTTGGACCACCATGATTTATAGAGAATGGAAGAAAATATTGTTTGGGGTCTAAGCCTGCAAAATTCGAGAGTAAATTTTTGGAAAATCCTTTATGAAAAAAAGGAAACGCGTAAAAACACGAAAAAATAACAAAAAAACTACATCAAGTTCACAAAAAATGCGTATTATCCCCCTCCAGGAGGCCCAATTTTTAGAAAAAATAAAAAATTTCTTCAGAATCTTGTTCTCCATGAAAAATTATACATATGCAAAAATTTTGAACTATTTTTGATTTTAGTGACCATTGGGGAATCGAACCAGGTACCTATAAACTGTATTCATAGTCTAGTTGGTAAAGCGTTAGAAACAAAATTTAAACCAAAAACTTTTTATGGCATGATGGGTGTCGTTTAAATAGGTTTCGACTATGCTGAACATGATGGTGATAATATTTTTAGTTGGAAAAATTATCTGGCCAAAAATTCACGAAAACTAGTTCATCAGCAAACACGTAAAGTCTTCAAAAAAAGTTTTTGCAGTTTTTTCACTTCCTGCTACTTGATTCAACAATAATAGAATGCTCGAAATTCTCAAAATTTAAATGTTTTAGTTACACAAAGCGCTCAACAATCGGAAAACTTTGTGTGGTGCGCGCGGCGCGGGAATTCAGAAGTAAACAGTCTGTTTGTCGACTGACGAACTCAACTTTACCCTAGAAAAAGATCAAGTTGACTTACTCAGACTCACACAAACTTTGAATTGTCTCAAAATCCTTTGCTAATATAATCTTTAAAATCCGGACAGTACCGTTCAGGTACGTACCAGTTTGGAAGGACGCAAAATTCGAAAAACAATAGACAAAAAATGGAATCGGCGATTGATTACACAGTTGATCGAATCTTGGGTCAACAATGTTTGACAGTGAAATGATGATGATCGAAAATTTTGTGGGCTTTAATTTGGCCGAGTGTAAAATAAATAACACATTTAGGGAGTCGCATGATTAATCATGAGAGATCAAATTCATGATTAGTAGAGTCAATTTTTTTTAATCGTAAAAATATATACAAATTGTGTAGCGGGAAAAGTGTAATTTTTTCTATAATCCAACAAAAAAAAGTATAAAAAAGTCATGCCATTTTGAACATTTTTGATTTTTCTCAAAAAGTCAGATTTTGTCAAAAATCAAAAAATTCTTTCAAAATCTTGTTCTCCATAAAAAATTATACAAATGCAAAAAATTTTGAGCTGTTTTTGATTTTGTCGAGACATGTGGGAATCGAACCAGGGGTCTATAAATTGATTTATAGTCTAGTGGATAGTGAGATAGTATCAAAAATCAATTGATAAGTTAAAAGATTTTCAGAAAAACAGAAGACATTCCTTGATGATCAAGTAGTGTACACTATTCGATTCGTCATTCGAGTAGTGTCGAGTACACTCGAATACAATACTGGTCTAATCCATCTGAAACTCTATAATCTCTAGATTCTGCTTCCACTAGTAATTTTTCTAGACGAGATCTTTGTTGGGTATCGAATACAACACTGATAGACCTAGTAAAGTAAATGGAAGAAAAATGGCAGAAATGATACAGAAACCAAAAAATAAAACGATACTAAAAAATTAACTTTCATACGCGATAGTTCCGTTCAACTTGAATTTTTATGGGGGATAATAATTGTCATAAACTGGTTTTCATAGTCTAGTGGTAGTGGGTTAGTATTAACATTTAAAATATGACAATATGAATGTCGTTTAGAAGATCTCGAGGGTGCTGAATACGATGAAAATATTTTAACGAAAATTCACAAAAGCCATGATGACAAGTTAAAAAAGAAGACTGCGTAATAATATTGAAAAAAATCTCAATCAGACTCATAATTACCACTAATAACCATGACTTAAACCTCGTGATAAACAGAAAAAATTCGCATACAAATATTCCATCAACTACTAATTCTCAGAAAAATGAAAGCTTGAAGCAATTTTGCACACGTGTGTCCAACATTCGACAGCCTTAGTTTTTCTCATGCACTTTTTTATATTCATTTAATGAAATTCCCTCTTAGCCTATAGATATTTTTCGAGAAAAAAAAGACGACTAGAAAGATTGCAAGTCGCGTGGCTGTTTGCCACGAAGAAATGAACGACGAATGAATGTGAATAAAAAAATGTAAAAAGCCGGCCCCCGAGTCCGACCGCTGGGAAAGACGCGGCAGGAAGAGACTGAAAAGACGACGGGAAGTGAACGTGCGCGTTCAATCAACAACTCAAAACGATGGCCGACAACCGAGGCCGAAGAACCGAAGAGCCAGCCATGGATGATGTGTGTGACTGGTTGAATGACTGACTTTTTGTCATAGCGGTGCTGTGAAAAATAAGACTTTTGATAAAGTTTCGTTTTTATGTCTAGACCGAATTATTTGCTACACATTGATTGATGAATCAAAAAGTTAATCATTTTTATATGTTGACCCTGATTTTCAGAATTTTCGTTGTAGTGTTAATCTTTGAATTTTTTGACAGTAAAATTTTCGGATTTACAAAATGCTTCCATCGTGTTCAGCTCATTCGAAAATGTCTAAACGACACCAATATAGATATAGTGATCGCAAAAATTTCAGCTAACACTTTACCCACTAGGCTATGAAAACCAAGTTATAGGTTATCAGTTCAATCCCCGTTGGGTAAAGAAATTTAAAACTGCTAAAAAATTTTGCATTTTTATAATTTTTTACATAAAATAAGAATCTGAAAGAATTTTTCATTTTTGACCTAGAAAATCGAAAAATTGATCAAAAATCGAAAAATTCGTCAAAATTGAAAAATTCGTGAAAAATGAATTTTTCAATTTTTGACGAATTTTTCATTTTTTGACAAAATTTTCAATTTTTTCGTATTTTTAGATTTTTTATGAATTTTTCAATTTTGAAAATTTTGTCAAAAATGAAAAATTAGTCAAAAATTGCAAAAATGCGTCAAAAATGAAAAATTCGTCAAAAATTGAAAAATTCGTCAAAAATTGCAAAAATTAAAAATTCGTGAAAAATGAATTTTTCAATTTTTGACAAAATTTTCAATTTTTTCGTATTTTTAGATTTTTGATGAATTTTTCAATTTTGAAAAATTCGTCAAAAATTGAAAAATTCATCAAAAAACAAAAAAACGTGAAAAATCGAAAAATTCGTTCAAAAATTGAAACATTTAACTGCCCAACAAATTTCAATAAGCCACACACAAACACAAACTCTTTTCTTTCTTTCTCCCGAGTGAGTGACGTCGGCAGGCTCACATCCCGCTCGAAAAATGCCAACAAACTTTTATAAATATTGCGAAATTCCGTGAGAAACACAATTTTTCCCCTTCTCTTCTAACTGATTTGCTTCAGGCTCTGAGGACTTGGTGCGTTGTCGACTCAAAATAATGGACGCAAGTTGAAAGAAGAGAATGTATAGGAGGGATTAGCTGTCAAACAAGACATTTTTTTGACTAAGAGTTTTTCGAATTTGACATGTTTACGAACAAAAGGGGCAGAAAAATGGATTTTGAAGAAAAAAATTTTCATGGAGAAGTCAAAAATGGCATCAAAAAATGAGTACGAAGAAAGGATTTTATATTAGTCATGTCCTTAGGCAAAAATGATTTTGGATTAGAGAAAAATTTGTTATAAATAGACAATCTCTTCCTGTTATAGATGAGGGTGGCAAACTAAATATAGTCCGTTTCAGCACCAACTATGCAAAAAGCTGGACCCAAAATTCAAAGTCCGAAGTCAGCTTTCGTCTGATCTGGCAAGTTAAGCAACATTGGGCCCGCAGGTTAGATCCCACTAGGATAAAAATTTTGATCTACAAACAACTTTTCTTACAAACAATGAAGCAATAATTTTTTACTACAAAAGAAATTTTTTGAACATCAAAAGTTTTACTCTCGTGAGAATCGAACCTGCGGGCCCAACGTTACTTAACTTGCCAGATCGGACAGAATGCCTGGTTCGATTCTCCCCATGGTCGACATAAATTCAAAAATAGCTAAAAACAATTTTGCAATTTGACTAAAAAAGAATTTTTTTTAGCAAGATTTTTGTTATTTTCCGAACGTTTGCCTTGTATCCTATTTATCTTTATATATTAGACTCACATTAAAATCTCCGCTTAATACATTACTCCACTAATTAAACTCCCATGTAAAAGCTATAAATGTCAAAATCCTGTGCTAGTCGAGCTGATTTATGACATGCTCACTTGGCTTAAAACAGAAGGACGATCCCCCCGATATCCGATATTTCACTTTGCCAGAGCAAATTTGCGTATAGGCAGCTGACATATGAAAGCTTTTAGAAATGGGGGAATTTGTGGAATTTTCATTTTCATTATGTTCCAAATATTCCATATATACTCTCAACATAATTTTTCATAAAAGATATGAAAAATAAAAGAAGGAACGTAATACATGGTGTCCCAAAAAAGATGGAATTTTTGTGATTTTTTCATGAATTTTGGATCCGAAATTTATTCTAAAAATGACCCCTTGTAGGCTATACTATGCCTAAGCCCAAGCCTAATATTAAGCCCAAGCCTAAGACTAATACTAAGCCTATGCTTAAGCCTAAATCTAAGCCGAAGCCTAGGTCTCCAGTTTCTTAAAATAAAAAAATTGATGAAATTCGATTCGAATTTTGACCGGATTTCCGACTACCTAGGTTGTGAGAAATCGATTACGCATGTTTTGTGAAAAATGACTTTTTTGTCGTGATTCATGGAAGGAGTGGGTGTGTGCGGAAAACATAAATAAATTGTTTAAAAAAATGAAATCAAACAGACATTCAACAATTGAAAAAGTTGATCAAAAATCACAATTTACCACTTTTTAGGAACAGGGAAGGGTTTTCACGTTTCGAAAATACGCGCAATCGATTTCTCGCATAGAAAAACCCTAGGATATCCGGTCAAAATCCAAATTTTTTTCATTTTCGTTTCAACACGCTACCCTGAATCGGGATCAAGGAATCGTTTTTTGCACTTCGGGAGTGCGCACAATCGATTCCCTGCATAAATTACCCGATCATTTTTAGAAAAAATGTGGTTTCCGGAGGTGCTGAACATGATGGTGACATTATTTTGTTACAAAACTAATTGAACAATTTTTGGGCTACCCTAATATAAAAGATTGTAAAAAATCCTATAAACAAGCAAATATTGATGAGCCCATCTAATGACTTATCTAAACAGACATTAATTACTAAACGGATTCCGACACAGAGACACACACACAAAACCAATTCTCCAAAATGTCTCTCTTTCTCTCTCTTCCTAACATCAAAAGCCTAAAGGCAGACCCCCAGAACACCAAATTTTCCAGTAGCGCGACAGACTGCACAGACAAAAAGAAAGGCCCATAAAAAAGTAAAATGGTGCGGCGACAGTGCAATTCACATAAAAAATCCTCATTCAGAGGGGTCCGGTTTTTCATCATAACCCAGACTCCCCCGAACGATGCACACTTACGAAATTTGCTCGACTCGACTACTTCGTCGGACGCCGCCTGTCATAAAAAACTGCCTCTCATTTGAGAAAATTCATTTGTCACAATAAAAAATGTGGACAAAAAATGTCTCTCAAGTATTCTCTGATCCTTATATTAAAAAATTATCTCGAAATTCTAGGCAAAAAAAGTTTGGCCTCGATGGAAAAGAATTTTTTTCACGCATGGATTAACAAAAAATGTGGAAAACGCAAGGTCAAATTGAATATTTATGGAAATTTGAAGGTTGTTTCAAAAAGGAACAAAGAATTCGAGAGTGAAAAAGTATTTTTTTCGGGATTTATTTTGGAGGGCGGATGAAGAGAAAAATTAAAAATGATGATGTTGTCGAATTTACGTTTTTGGCAAAAAAAATTTTCGACTTTTAAGTTCAGTCTATCATAGTGGTATAAAAATAAAGTCTAAGCCTAAGCCCAAGCCTAAGCCCAAGCCCAAGCCTAAGACTAATACTAAGCCTAAGCCTAAGCCTAAGCCCAAGCCCAAGCCTAATACTAAGCCTAAGCCCAAGCCTAAGACTAATACTAAGCCTAAGCCTAAGCCCAAACCTAAGACTAATGCTAAGTCTAAGCCGAAGCCTAGGTCCCCAGTTTCTTAAAATAAAAAAATGATGAAATTCGATTTAAAACCCTAGAAAACTCTTAACGTCAATGAAAACAAAACAGGCACACTTGGCGGGAATCTCCCAACTGGCCATATACCCAATTTCTAGAAACAAACAACACGAAAACCAGTTCAAGGCTTGGAAAAATGTCTCACCATTCGAATTTTTACGTTTTCCCGCTGCTGCTAATCTACGCAAAACACATCATCATCAAAAAATACGACACGAAAATGCACATTTCTCTAACACTAATGTGATTTTCGTCCGAACTAAGATGCGCACAGCGGCGGAATGGGGTTTAAAAGCCGCCATAAAAAATCTCTATTTTTGTTCGTTTTGACATGCCCCAGATGTGCGTGTGTGAGTTTGTCGTAAAATGAGGATAGTGGGGGAATTTTTGAAAAGTTGGCGCCAAATTTTGAATTTTTGATAGCAACAGCTTCAAATTTTAAAAGTATTTGCACCGTTTTCAGCACGTTTAAAAACCTCTAAACGACATCCATATTGTCATAGTTTAAATTTTGACGCTATCCCACTATCCACTAGACTATGAAAACTAGTTTATAGGGCCTGGTTCGAACCCCTTTGGGTCGAAAGTTCAAAAAAGGCATAAAATTTTTGCACTTGTGTAATTTTTTATGGAGAACAAGATGTTGAAAAAAATTGACCCTGATTTTCAGGGTCTTCGTTTCAATAACAGAAAAATTTGAATTTGTATATAAAATAACTTCAAATTCATTTGTAAAAAGCAGCAAATAAGCTTTATAAATAACCTCCTACAGATAATCCAAACGCCTTCGTTTCCCTATAAGCTTCTAGCAAGACTGAAGCCAGCTCATTTGACTGATTGGCTATTCAATGTTTCCTCTTCTTCCTTTCGCGCACATATATAAAAGAAACCTATATGTATATAAATTGAAAACCGAGAAATCGTCGGCCAACAACTAAAGGCGATTCGTCATGGTTACTAAGAGAGACGAAAAAATTTGTGAGTCTCATGTATACTTATACAACACAGCTTTTCCGACTATTCACACTTGCTTACGTTTGCGCAGACAACAACGGCCTATTAAATCACCCGAGACACAGGAAGAGCTGGCAATAAAGTTGAAGAAGAAAGAAAATTGTTTGGAGATTTACAAGTTGATTGCCCTGGAAATTATGGTAAAATTTATACGGGATTACGGGGTTGGAGGAAGTATGGAAATTGATGAATAGAAAAAGCTCTGGGAAAAAAGATAAAAATAGAACTGATGCATTAGGATTTATAGTACGATGTTTTGGATTAGCCTATATAGGCCTATGAAAAATTCCATCAAGATCTTGTTCAGTATGAAAAATGACATAAGTGCGAAATTTTTTAACTATTTTTAATTTTATCGTCACATAAGGGGATCAAACCCGGTCCATATAACTACATCCATAGCCTAGTGGGATAAGCGATAGAAGAAAATCCAAATCTTGAGATTATTATAACAATATGGGTGTCGTTTAAATAGGTTTCGACTATGCTGAATACGATGGTGATGGAATTTTTGGTCGGAAAATTTTCTTCAGATTTTTGCGCTTAACCCTATATAGGGTTAAGCGTTAAAGAAAACTTTCCGTCCAAAAATGCCACCACCATCGTGTTCAGCATAGTCGAAACCTATTTAAACGACACCCATATTGTTATGCTAATCTCAAGATTGAGATTTTCTTCTATCGCTTATCCCACTAGGCTATGGATATAGTTCTATAGGCGGGGTTCGATCCCATATGGGGCGATAAAATCAAAAATAGCTCTAAAATTTTGCACTTGTGTAATGTACAAAAATGAACAAAATTTTGATGAAAATTTTCAATTTTGAACAAAGTTTAGCCCTATTTTGGGCACGATTTTTGAAAAAAATGAAAATTTTTCTAAGTCATATAGTCATAAAAATTTTAATGGTTTTCTTAGAAACCTCGCCTCATTACTTTTCATATCCAACTAATTACTTGTTTTAGCCTATAATACCCAATTTTTCAGGTTAACTACATACTTATCGTAATTTTTTCATCAAATCTCATTTATGAAACGTCAAA
>OZJO01029308.1:0-18162 GCA_900406225.1 Acrobeloides nanus | reverse complement strand
TTTCAAGCATTAAAAGTGCGATTTTTTTATTTTTTCCCTGAATCAGGGTCAAGGAAGCGTTTTCACGGTTCGGGAGTGCGCGCAATCGATTCCCCGCCTAGAAAAACCTAAGAATCGACGGTTTTCTCATAAAAATCCGAAAATATTTTATTTTCGCTTCAATACACCGATTCCTTCCCTGAATCAGAGTCAGATAGTGCACTCCCCTTGAGAACAAAAAAAGAATCTCCGTCCAAACCTCTTTCTTCGATTTTTTATAATTAAAAACAAAACAAAAAATCGTAAAAATCGAGATTTTTCAGGTCCCAAAATTGTTTTCAATTTTTCTAAGTGTAGAGACGTAAACCAAATAAACTGTAAAATATGTTTGGGAGGTCTTGATCCGAAGATAGTCCATAGCTTGACACTTTTGGCCTAGGCCTCGTATAGCCAGAGATCAATTAGGATGAATGTGGGGTCCTAGGCCAAAGTTCATGGTACTATAACTTCTTAAAATTATACTTTCCGAAAATTTTTTAGAGGCAAATCGTTGTTATCTAGTCGCGAGAAATATTTTGCCGCAAAAATTTTTTCGAAATTCGAGGGTTGCCAAATTGGGTATTTTAGCCCCCATCACCTATTGTGATTTGGGTACCAATCATTTAAAATCACCTATGATCCAAAATCACCCAATGAGTGATCGCCCAAACGGATGAATCACCCACTGGGTGGTACCACCCAATGATCTAATCACCACCCAGTGGGTGATGGGTAGGTGATAGTTGGGTGGTATCACTCATTTTTTCTCCACTGGTTTACAAATTTCGAAATGGGTTATTTTTACATATTGTAACTTGTACCGCCTGTCACTTGTTTATATGACACACTAATTTCATATCTCTTGTTTGTTTAATACTATTCCATGTACTAGTTTTTATACCATTCCATGTACTGAAAATAACATTGTATATGTTGCGCCTCGCTTCAATAAAAAGTTATAGGCCGATTTTTGATTTTTATGCAAATTTTGGGGGGTACCTAATGACAAAAATGGTCCATTTTGATCCTGATGTGGGGATTTTGATCACAAGTGATTTTCCCAAAAATTGTGGCCCAGATTCCCAGGAAAAATTTGGTATATTGGGTTTGGTATGTTAGCACAGGAGCTTTTTGAGTTAAAGCTAATTTATTCTTGAAAAATGGTGATTTTTTGATATTTTTAGTGTAGTAAGATCCCAAAACCTATGTTAACTTATTTCTTTTTGCCAAAAATGGGTTGTTTTACCGTTTTGGGCTATGGCTAACAATTTCTGATTATTTTAGACGAATTTTGAAAAACTTTATCTTTGAGTCCAGATTCGTGGTCCATGTTCAGAGCAAAAATGGTAGATTTTTAAGGTATTAACATATTCCTTCAAAAAGGAATTGTAGATCGACTTCAAATCCGGTTTGTTTTTTCACATTCAGCTGTTAAAATAAAAGGCAACATTGATCTTGAAACATTTGGAGGATAGACAGCATAAAATTTTCGATTTTGATGGAGCCATATGAAATCACGAAATCACAATTGAAACGATATTTGTTACACCTGCCGTGATTCCTCATACCAGCCCACGGAATTTTTTCAAAAAAAATTTGGAAGAAAATTCATCTGACATACAAATTTTGTAATAAAAATTTCACGCAGTCACTGATACTGCGTACCGATTGAGAATGTAACCACAACACCACCCCCCATCATAGATGCATGGAGGGGTTGACTATTTTGGTAAAAAACAGGGGGTCAGACCGAAATTTGCGGGGGGGGAGTAAAGAAAAGTCAAAATTTTTGACAAAAAATCGTACATCTTCTCTATTTTTCTTGAAAATTTGACGACTAAAAAAGCCATCGCGCGAAGCGTAGCGTCTTTTTCTTATGTATTTATCCAGAATTCGCCACCTTTTCTACCTTCCGGCCCCAAATTTGCCTACGGGGAGTCAGACCCAAATTTGTCAGGGGTCAGATCAAAATTTGTGATGGGGGAGGCTTGCCAATTGGCTTAGCCTATGCTCCCAAATCCTAATAAAAAACAAAAAAAATTTCATCCAACAGTG
The DNA here is from genome assembly GCA_900406225.1 of Acrobeloides nanus. Taxonomy (NCBI): domain Eukaryota; kingdom Metazoa; phylum Nematoda; class Chromadorea; order Rhabditida; family Cephalobidae; genus Acrobeloides; species Acrobeloides nanus. Next base: position 16,089 of record OZJO01029308.1, on the reverse strand, counting down.
TAAGCCCGTACCAAAATCACAACGAGTCATCTCCATTTCGCAATTCTGATTTTTCGCTGCAATCGTTTAGAATCTTTTTTCCAATATTTTTTAGATCGTGAATTTGTTGACCTCTATCATGAGAATATAAAATATATTTGACTTTGTTTCATGATCAATGTTGCCTTTTGTTTTCATTTACGTGTGCTTATAATCACCTCCTATTGTGATTTTGTGCTTTCATATGGCTCCACCAAAATCGAAAATTTTATGCTGCCTATCCTCCAAATGTTTCATGATCAATGTTGCCTTTTGTTTTAACAGCTGAATGTGGAAAATTTTGAACCGCATTTAAAAGTCGACTAAAATTCCTATTCTATCACTAACATCGGATTTTTCGAATTTCCTAACTCCTCGTGCCTTTCGTGCTCGAATTTTCCGAGTCTCCTAACTTCTCTCGCCTTCGGTGTTCGGTTTTTCTCGTCCTTATATACCTTTTCAAATGCACAGGCATCCCTGCATGATCGTTTTGGCGGGGAAAAAACCTCTTTTCCTTATTTATATTTTGTTCTAGTACAAAATAGAAAGTTGTTCTAGTACAACTTACCCAACTACAGGAGGGCATTTTTCGATTTTCAAAGTCCATGAGGATGCCGAATTTTGAAATTTTTCAACAAATATTATTTTTCTTGCAATTTTGAACAATTTTAAAATAAAATTTGAATAAATTGGCTGAAAACTGGCAAACCTCATTTCTTTGATATATACAAAATAGAAATATCATTCGTACAAAATAGAAGTATCATATTGCATTTTTAGGTTAAATTTTCGACTCTGATAAAAAATTTGATTTTGAGGGGTATCAACAAAATTTTTTGACAGAAGTTATTTTCTCACCACTTTCTGCCAATACTCCCAAAAAGATAACAATTCTGATGTAAATTAAAGGTTTACACCAGAACAAACTGACTTACAAGGGAACCCTAAGATCTGCCCGATTCAAATTTGTCTCAAACCAAGTGCAAACGGTTTAAAAAAATATAAATATGTAGAGAATAACAATTTTTCATCCCCATAGGCCTTCTTCGAGGAGATATGGGGGGTAAAAAAAATTAAATTTTATGAAATTTGTGCAAAAACAAAAATCACAGGACGGGATCCGAACATGGTCCTTTAACGTTTAGAGTTAGCATAATTACCACTACACCATGGTGCCTATGTTGATAAACCAACATTTTTGAATGACATTCTAGATATTTTTTTTAAATTTTAATTTTTTTATGCAAATATTAAGTTCTTTCAAATATTTTTACATTTTATGGAATTTTATTAATATGTATGAAAGGGGGGGTGTACTTTGTAGCCACATCTCGAAAAAAAATTTATTTTTACAAAAACGACCCTATTAGCTCGAACAAACAGACTTAGCTCCTATTTATATATACAATTTTATAAGGTTTCACTCGAGTCCTACAACATGTTCAAAATTGCTCTTTTCGTTGGAATTGTTGCCGCCATGTTTAATAGCAATCTGGGACAAGTTGCTGTAGGTACTTCGACCGGGCGTAGGTTTTTTCCGAGTCTTTTAATTAAAAAAACTTACAGCATGCTTACCTGGTGGTGTTTGTCCATCTCCAGCCACGTGTAACCAAGCGACTCAGGAATGTTTTATGCCGGGAAGCACTTGTACTGATGCTAATGCTAGGTAAAGAATATTAAAATCAATATCTTATCAACAAGTGTTTAGTTGTGCAACTTGGGTGCCCAATGGCTTTTGTAGCAGTACTTATTATACAGCAGCTCAAAAGAAGCAATACTGCGCAAAATCGTGCAAACTTTGTTGAATCTTTTTATTGCGAATTTTTTATATAATAAATTTATTGCAAGCAAAATCAAATCAAATTTTTTTAACACCCCCAAGACGGACGGACGGTTTTTAGGCTAAAAATATGCGTTGAACACGATGCCACTAAAATAAAATTCAAACAAGTTGAGGAAAATGTAAAAATGCGAATTGTTGAAAATAATGGTATTTTTTCTTGTTAAAGGAAACTGAACTTTTGAGCGGACCTTAAGAATTTATTTTTAAGAAGAAAGAGGAATTTTTACTGATCATTTTTGTTTTACGGAACCCCTTGAAAGTTGAACCCTTTCGAGTTAATTGCTTTTGAAATTTGGTTCAAAATTTTCAAACGTGATTGTGTATCGAAGCGAAAGGGATTAACCCCTATCGTGTTTACTGCTTGGGTCAATAAAAGTCTGTTTATTGAAACGATTTGTCAAATATTATAAAAACAACCTTAGCCATTTTTTTAAGATCGTGCAAACTTTGTTGAATCTTTTTATTGCGAATTTTTTATATAATAAATTTTTAAGAGAAAGAAGCAATACTGCGCAAACTTTGTTGAATCTTTTTATTATGAATTGTTTATATAAACTGGGGGACCGAGAGTTTCGCGCCCAGAGGTGAAGTTGTGTTTATTACCCGTACTACGGAGCTCGGCTTCGCTCCGACTATATGTGTTTCTAATTTTTTGCAGGGGCAAAACAATCAGTTTCTGTTGTGAATTGAACCTACAAGCAATTTATATANGGGGACCGAGAGTTTCGCGCCCAGAGGTGAAGTTGTGTTTATTACCCGTACTACGGAGCTCGGCTTCGCTCCGACTATATGTGTTTCTAATTTTTTGCAGGGGCAAAACAATCAGTTTCTGTTGTGAATTGAACCTACAAGCAATTTATATAAGCGAGAGTCTTAGCCACTCGGTCATGAAGGTAACGTTGATAAAATTGCATTATCATCTTACGTTAAAACATAATATGATCTAAAAATTTTCCTTGAAGGGAAGATTTTGGCTTGTGCACTTTTTCGCACGACAAATCCGCTAACTTTTCGATTTTAGGAAATCTTAAAAATTTTGAACTTTCTTCCGCTAAGTGGTTAAAAATGATGATTTTTCATCGATTTTCTTCTAATTTAAGCAAAATTTTGTGATGTCATCTGATAAGTTGAGCCCACTTGGCCAGGGTTGGGAAATAGAATTATCCAGATTTATCCGGTCCGGGGAAATTGGATAAATCCGGATTTCCCCGGATTTATCCAGTGACAAGGCAGCGGCTTCGTGGCCACAAGGTCGCGGGTTCGAATCCCACTTGGAGCCAATTTGATTACAAAATTGGCCAATTTGGCTCCAAGCGAACCCGCGACCTTGTGGATACGAAGCCGCTGCTTTGTCACTGCACCAACAAGGATTGAAAATTGAGAAACATCTTTTCAAACTAAGTAATTTTGGGGAAAAAGATTTCCCCAGAATTCCACCCGGGGAAATCCCAACCCTGCACTTAGCAGATGAAAATTTTCATTTTTTATGATTTTCTAAAATCGAAAAGTTGGCGGATTTGTCGTGCAACAGTCCAAAATCTCGATTGAAGTCCAGAAGTTTAAAAAAATATATATTTGAACCTTAAAATATTTTTTTAAAATATATTTTAAAATATATTTTTAAAATATATTTGATATATATTTAAAAATAGATTTGAAATTTTAATTTTTCCTTCCTTATATGTTTTCGATGATCACTAATAGGCCTTTCCGACACGCGAATTTCGAGTTCCGACGTCGGAACGATTTTTCACCGAATTTCAACAGAGATTGCATTTTTTATGCCTCGGTGGTGCAGTGACAAAGCAGTAGCTTCGTGGCCACAAGGTCGTGGGTTCGAATCCCGCTTGGAGCTAAATTTTTTGTTGAAATTTTATAAAAGAAATCGTTCCGAAACGTTCCAACATGTTCCCCACGTTACGACGTCGGAACTCGAAATTCGCGTGTCGAAACGCCGTTCCGACGTCGGAACGGCCTATTAGTGATCGTTTCGGAACATGTCGAACCGAATTAGTGATGCTATTAGTGGCACATTAGTGATCTCAAAAATTTCGGAACGAATTAGGGGAAGCCCTTAGCGACTACAGCAGATTACCAAGGTTCATCTTTGCGTTGTCGATACCAGATGGANGATGCTATTAGTGGCACATTAGTGATCTCAAAAATTTCGGAACGAATTAGGGGAAGCCCTTAGCGACTACAGCAGATTACCAAGGTTCATCTTTGCGTTGTCGATACCAGATGGACAAATCCTCAATTAATGACTGAGGGTCCAATTATTTTGCGAAAATGGACATTACTTGTCTACCAGGGGCATAAAAGAACATAAAGTCCTATAAATTGGCTACTTTTTATAGGATACCCATAGACAAATCTTCAATAATTGACTTTTTTAATATTTAAAACAGTTTATTAAGAAAATTTAAAGTCACCCAATTTTAAAATTATCACAAAAATATTAAAATAGTCATTTTTATGCTGTCTTGCACTTTCCATTGCAATTTGTAGGTAAGCAACAACTTGCGGAGTTCAAAACTTGCAAGCAATCTTGGTAGTATTTGCAAGCTCCAAAGCAGTCATCGATTTTACAGGAATCTGTTGAAGCTGCAGGGGCTTGACGCTAAAATTATTTTTAAAACAAAATTCCCTCTTAAAAACTTTCCATAAAAAAACCCCAAAATTTCCATTTAAAAAATAAAATTCACCTTAAAGGGAGTGAAAATTAGGGCCCTTTCTCCAAAAAATTTTTTTTTGAAAAACAATCTTCTAGGGGTAAAAATAAGGTGAAAAAATGATTGTGCACATCTCCATCGCGTGAAAATGCTTCCTTCACCTTGTTTTCGCGAAAATAGCACTATTTCACGTTTGCTTAAAATTTGTATAATTCCAAACGTCAAAGAGAATAGTGCTATTTTCGCGAAAACAAGGTGAAGTAAGCATTTTCACTCGACGGGGATGTGCGCAATCAATTTTTCACCCTATTTTTACCACTAGAAGGTCATTTTTCAAAAAAATTTTTTTGGAGAAAGGGCCCTAATTTTCACCCCTTTAAATATCTTTTTTTATCATTTAAATTTTTACCTGCTTCAATTTTTAAAAGTTTACCTTATCTCGGAATAATTCCGCATCACGATACCCATAGGCTGATTCAAAAAATACGGTCAAAATTAGAGCTAACAAAGCAATAACAGATACACACTTCATTTTTAAGCTTTAAGTGTACAACTATCCAATTTTAGCTTCTCATCCTTGTTTATATATTCATGATGTTTCACAAAATCACGAGCAATGATTGGTCATAGATAGCTTACCTCTTTTAAAATTGTTATTCAAAGCAATAAAAACATAAATATGTTAGCTATTTGTGTCAATTGGAAGGTGAAATCTTCCAAAAATAGGATCGTTTTATGGACAGTTAAATATTTGGACCATGTTGATCGAACGTGATTTTCGTTGCTGGAATCATACATCGAAAACATATAAGGAAGGGAAAATTAAAATTTCAAATCTATTTTTAAATATATATCAAATATATTTTTAAAAATATATTTTAAAAATATATTTAAAAAATATATTTTAAAAATATATTTTAAGGTTCAAATATATATATTTTTTTTAAAGGACTTCAATCGAGATTTTGGACTGTTGCACGACAAATCCGCCAACTTTTCGATTTTAGAAAATCATAAAAAATGAAAATTTTCATCTGCAAAGTGCAGGGTTGGGATTTCCCCGGGTGGGATTCTGGAGAAATCTTTTTCCCCAGAATTACTTGGTTTGAAAAAATGTTTCTCAATTTTCAATCCTTGTTAGTGCAGTGACAAAGCAGCGGCTTCGTATCCACAAGGTCGCGGGTTCGCTTGGAGCCAAATGGGCCAATTTTGTAATCAAATTGGCTCCAAGTGGGATTCGAACCCGCGATCTTGTGGCCACGAAGCCGCTGCCTTGTCACTGGATAAATCCGGGGAAATACGGATTTATCCAATTTCCCCGGGACCGGCTAAATCTGGATAATTCTATTTCCCAACCCTGGCTAAGTGGGCTCAACTTATCGGATGACATCACAAAATTTTGCTTAAATTAGAAGAAAATCGATGAAAAATCATCATTTTTAACCACTTAGCGGATGAAAATTCTAAATTTTTAAGATTTCCTAAAATCGAAAAGTTAGCGGATTTGTCGTGCGAAAAAGTGCACAAGCCAAAATCTTCCCCTTCAAGGAAAATTTTTTAGATCATATTATGTTTTAACGTAAGATGATAATGCAATTTTGTCAACGTTAGAGTCTGTTTCCAGCCACAATACTAAAAAAGTTCCCCGACCCTTGTAAAGAGTGATCCCGTCCGATCTGGCAAGTTAAGTAACTTGGGCCCGCAGGTTCGATCCCGCTAGGAGCCAACTCTTTTTTGCAGTGTCCAAAACGGATAAAAATTTTTGCCTAGACGTAATTTTATGCGAGGAATCGATTGCGCGCATTCCCGAAGTGTAAAAACGCTTCCCTGACCCTGATTCAGGAAAGGTGGTGGGTGTATTGAAGCGAAAATCAAACATTTTTGGATTTTTATGAGAAAACCGTCGATTCTTAGGTTTTTCTAGGCAGGGAATCGATTGCGCGCATTCCCGAAACGTGAAAACGCTTTCTTGACCCTGATTCAGAGAAGGAATTGGTGTTATAAAGCGAAAACCAATTTTTTCGCCTTAAAAACATCAATTTTTGCGAAAATCAGGTTTTTCCCTTGAATCAGGGTCAAGAAAGCGTGTTCACGGTTCGGGAGTGCGCGCAATCGATTCCCCGCCTAAAAAAACTTAAGAATCGACGGTTTTCTCATAAAAATCCGAAAATGTTTGATTTTCGCTTCAATACACGCACCACCTTCCCTGAATCATGGTCAAGAAAACGTTTTCACGCTTCGGAAATGCGCGCAATCGATTCTCCGCATAAAATTAGGAGTAATAGGGTCGTTTTTACAAACAAATTTTTCTCCCAAATGGTCGCAAAATGCACCCCCTTTAAGAGGAGCATAAATTTACATTTTCGCTTCAATACACACATCTCTTTCTTGAATCAGGATAAGAGAAGCGTTTTCACGCTGTGGAAATGCACGCAATCGATTTCTCGCATAAAATTACCCCTAGACAGCCGGTTTTCCGGCTAAAATTCAAATAATTTACATTTTCGCTTCAATACACACATCTCTTCCCTGAATCAGGGTCAGGGAAGCGTTTTTACACTTCGGGAATGCGCGCAATCGATTCCTCGCATAAAATTACGTCTAGGCAAAAATTTTTATCCGTTTTGGACACTGCAAAAAAGAGTTGGTTCCTAGCGGGATCGAATCCGCGGGCCCAAGTTGCTTAACTTGCCAGATCGGACGGGATCACTCTTTACAAGGGTCGGGGAACTTTTTTAGTATTGTAACAGACTCTACCTTCATGACCGAGTGACTAAGACTCTCGGCTTATATAAATTGCTTGTAGGTTCAATTCACAACAGAAACTGATTGTTTTTGCCCCTGCAAAAAATTAGAAACACATATACTCGGAGCGAAGCCGAGCTCCGTAGTACGGGTAATAAACACAACTTCACCTCTGGGCGCGAAACGCTCGTTCCCCCAGTTTATATAAACAATTCGTAATAAAAAGATTCAACAAAGTTAGCGCAGTATTGCTTCTTTCTCTTAAAAAAATGGCTAAGGTTGTTTTTATAATATTTGACAAATCGTTTCAATAAACAGACTTTTATTGACCCAAGCAGTAAACACGATAGGGGTTAATCCCTTTCGCTTCGATACACAATCACGTTTGAAAATTGTGAACAAAATTCAAACGCAATTAACTCGAAAGGGTTAAACTTTCAAGGGGTGCCGTAAAAATAAAAAATGCTCAGTAAAAATTCCTCTTTCTTCTTAAAAATAAATTCTTGAGGTCCGCTCAAAAGTTCAGTTTCCTTTAACAAGAAAAAATACCACTATTTTCAACAATTCGCATTTTTACATTTTCCTCAACTTGTTTGAATTTTTTTTAGCGGCATCGTGTTCAGCGCATATTTTTAGCCTAGAAACCGTCAGTCCGTCTTGGGGGTGTTAAAAAAATTTGATTTGATTTTGCTTGCAATAAATTTATTATATAAAAAATTCGTAATAAAAAGTTTCAACAAAGTTTGCACGATTTTGCGCAGTATTGCTTCTTTTGAGCTGCTGTATAATAAGTACTGCTACAAAAGCCATTGGGCACCCAAGTTGCACAACTAAACACTTGTTGATAAGATATTGATTTTAATATTCTTTACCTAGCATTAGCATCAGTACAATTGCTTGATGGAGCATAACACGTACCTTGGATACATGTGTATGGAGATGAACAAGCACCACCAATGCATGCTAAATTGTTTTTTTTTAATTAAAAGAGATAAAATTACGTCCGATCGCAGATCCTTGTCCCAGATTGCTATTAAATATGGCGGCAAAAATTCCGACGAAAAGAGCAATTTTGAACATTTTGTAGGACTCGATTGAAACCTTATAAAATCGTATAAATAGGAGCTAAGTCTGTTTGTTCGAACTAAAATCTTTAATTTACATCAGAATTGTTATCTTTTTGGGAGTATTGGCAGAAAGTGGTGAGAAAATAANTAATTTACATCAGAATTGTTATCTTTTTTTGGGGGGGGGGGTATTGGCAGAAAGTGGTGAGAAAATAACTTCTGTCAAAAAATTTTGTTGATACTCCTCAAAATCAAATTTTTTNCGAACTAAAATCTTTAATTTACATCAGAATTGTTATCTTTTGGGGGGGGGGGGTATTGGCAGAAAGTGGTGAGAAAATAACTTCTGTCAAAAAATTTTGTTGATACTCCTCAAAATCAAATTTTTTTATCAGAGTCAAAAATTTAACCTAAAAATGCAATATGATACTTCTATTTTGTACGAATGATATTTCTATTTTGTATATATCAAGGAAATGAGGTTTACCAGTTTTCAGCCAATTTTTTCAAAATTTTATTTTAAAATTGTTCAAAATTGCAAGAAAAATATTCTTTGTTGAAAAATTTCAAAATTCGGCATCCTCATGGACTTTGAAAATCGAAAAATGCCCTCCTGTAGTTGGGTAAGTCGTACTAGAACAACTTTCTATTTTGTACTAGAACAAAATATAAATAAGGAAAAGAGGTTTTTTCCCCGCCAAAACGATCATGCAGGGATGCCTGTGCATTTGAAAAGGTATATAAGGACGAGAAAAACCGAACACCGAAGGCGAGAGAAGTTAGGAGACTCGGAAAATTCGAGCACGAAAGGCACGAGGAGTTAGGAAATTCGAAAAATCCGATGTTAGTGATAGAATAGGAATTTTAGTCGACTTTTAAATGCGGTTCAAAATTTTCCACATTCAGCTGTTAAAACAAAAGGCAACATTGATCATGAAACATTTGGAGGATAGGCAGCATAAAATTTTCAATTTTGGTGGAGCCATATGAAAGCATAAAATCACAATAGGAGGTGATTATAAGCACACGTAAATGAAAACAAAAGGCAACATTGATCATGAAACAAAGTCAAATATATTTTATATTCTCATGATAGAGGTCAACAAATTCATGATCTAAAAAAGATTGGAAAAAAGATTCTAAACAATTGCAGCGAAAAATTCGAATTGTGAAATGGAGTTTGGGAAAAACCATTAACTAAAATTCGATTTTTAAAGGAAATTCAACAGATAAATTCGAAAATTTCAATTTTTTGCATAATTTTACTTAAAAAATCCAAAGCAAAATTGGCTTGAAATTTAAAATTTTCGATATCCTATGTTAGACATTCTTTGAAAATCGACTCCTGGGGATGGAATCAAAAATTGCTTATTGGGAAAAATTCCTTCATTTTTTATATGAAATTATATACGAAGAACAATTTTGGATAGCTTCAATATTGATTTCGATTTGACATTTCGAGATGGCATACACAATAACAGGACGAATCGACGGGACGAACAAGAATGAGGCACAAAAACGGGACGACAAGAACGGGACGATCGAATGGGATGATAAGAACAGGACGATTTTTTTCTTCAGATCTCAGCTCCGTTAAAGGACTAGTCCAGTAATTTACAACCATATGAAAAAATGATATATTCAGCAAGATCATGAAAAATGGAGCATTTTTTGTTTTTACGGCAGGTTCTAAATCGTTATAGTTTTTGAGATAATTGCGTTTGAAATGTTGAATTTATTACAAGCTCTTCGTTGTAATACACAAACTTTTTTGAATTTTTTGCGGAAAAATCGATTTTTGCATCAATTTTTTAAATTTTCATAAAATGAACATTGTAGCAATTTTTATGCCTAAATGAGACAAACAAAATGACACCAAAATTATCCAATTTGAACATTGTTTTGGGTTATTGAAACGAAAACCCTGTTTTCATGTTTTCGTTTCAATAACCCAAAACAATGTTCAAATTGGATAATTTTGGTGTCATTTTGTTCGTCTCATTTAAAAAATTATAGCNAAATTGCTACAATGTTCATTTTATGAAAATTTAAAAAATCGATTTTTCTGCAAAAAATTCAAAAAAGTTTGTGTATTACAGCGAAGAGCTTGTAGCCAATTCAAAATTTCAAACGCAATTATCTCGAAAACTACAACGATTCAGAACATGCCATAAAAACAAAAAATGCTCCATTTTTCATGATCTTTCCGAATATATCATTTTTTTCATATGATTGTAAATTACTGGACTGGTCCTTTACGGAATTTTTAGATAGTGTAAAAGACTTTTTTGCTCAATTTTTTATCCTGAGTAAAAAAGTCTTTAACACCATATCAAAATTCCTTTTAGGAGCCGAGATCTAAAATCGTCCCGTTTTTGTCTCCCGTTCTTGTCATCTCGTTATTGTTCATCTCGTTTTTGTGTTGTTGGAACGATCGTTCCATCCTGTTATTGTGTATTCCTTCGAGATGACTCGTTGTGATTTTGGTACGGGCTTACACTGTTGGATGAAATTTTTTTTGTTTTCCCATTAGAATTTGGGGGCATAGGCTAAGCCAATTGGCAAGCCTCCCCCCACCACAACTTTTGATCTGACCCCTGAAAAATTTTGGTCTGACTCCCCGTAGGCAAATTGGGGCCGGAAGGTAGAAAAGATACCGAATCCTGGATAAATACATAAGAAAAAGACGCCGCGCTTCGCGCAGTGGCTTTTTTAGTCGCCAAATTTTCAAGAAAAATAGAGAAAATGTACGATTTTTTGTCAAACATTTTGACTTTTCATTACCCCACCTCCCGCAAATTTCGGTCTGACCCCCTGTTTTTTTACCGAAATAGTCAACCCCTCTATGCATCTATGATTGGGGAAGATGTGGCGGTGTTGTGGTTACATTCTCAATCGGTACGCAGTACCAGTGACTGCGTGAAATTTTTATTGCAAAATTTGTATGTCAGATGAATTTTCTTCCAAATTTTTTTTTGAAAAAATTCCGTGAGCTGGTATGAGGAATCACGGCAGGTGTAAAAAATAAATATCGTTTCAATTGTGATTTCATATGGCTCCACCAAAATCGAAAAATTTATGCTGCCTATCCTCCAAATGTTTCAAGATCAATGTTGCCTTTTGCTTTAACAGCTGAATGTGAAAAAACAAACCGGATTTAAAAGTCGATCTACAATCCCTTTTTGAGGGAATATGTTAATACCTTAAAAATCTACCATTTTTGCTCTGAACATGGACCACGAATCTAGACTCAAAAATAAATTTTTCAAAATTCGTCTAAAATAATCAGAAATTGTTGGCCATAGCCCAAAACTTTAAAACAACCCATTTTTTGGCAAAAAGAAATAAGTTAACATAGGTTTTGGGATCTTGCTACACTAAAAATATCAAAAAATCACCATTTTTCAAGAATAAATTAGCTTTAACTCAAAAAGCTCCTGTGCTAACATACCAAACTCAATATATCAAAATTTTCCTGGGAATCTGGGCCACAATTTTTGGGAAGATCACTTTTGATAAAAATCCCCACATCAGGATCAAAATGGACCATTTTTGTCATTAGGTACCCCCTAAAATTTGCATAAAAATCAAAAATCGGCCTATAACTTTTTATTGAAGCAAAAATTGCATATGTGACCAAAGTAAAAGTTGTATCGGGCGAAATTCAAGATCGGGCGCAACATATACAATGTTATTTTCAGTACACTCAAACCCCCTTAAACCGGCACCCTTCGGGAGGTGCCGGTTTAACGAGTTAAGGGGAGGGTGCTGGTCATGGTAATTGCATGTTGCAGAAACAAAAAAAATGTAGGGATAAAACCCAGAATTTTTCTATTTTTTTTCAAAATTTTCCAAGTTTTTTAATTTTCACCAAAATAACCCTATATGAGGTTTTCTATGCGAGAAATCGATAGCGCGCATTGCCGAACCTTGAAAACGCTTCAGTGGCTCTGAAATAGCCTATTTTCGCTTAAATACACTTATTTTCCCTGAATCAGGGCCAGGGAAGCGTTTCAAGGTTCGGTGTGCGCAATCGATTTCTCGCATAGAAACACCCCTTATAGGGTTATTTGGGGGAAAATTAAAAATTTGAAAATTTTTGAAAAATCGCGCAAACATAGCAAAAATCAAGATTGTTATGCCCCACCCTGTACTTTCGCAAAATTCTTATAGATCCTAATATTTTTCTAAAATCTAAAACTTGTTGCACGTTTTGAACATCAGTGAATAGAAAAACCAAATAAAAAATGGCTCAAATTTGGTATAAAAAGTTCATGGTAAATCATTTTACCATGCTAAGGGTCACGGTAGAAATTTTACCATGAACTCATGGTAAAACAACCACCGGTTCATGGTTTATGATACCCTGCGAATTTTTACCATGAGTTCATGGTAATTACCATGATCAAATGACCATGAACCGGTGGTTATTTCTTATGATACCACTTTGTGGTAAAATAACTGCCGGTTCATGGTAAATTTACTATACCATCGTCTTATGATATGGGCCCTGGTATCGACAACGCAGTGATAAACCTTGGAAATCTGCTATAATCGTCCACTTTCTGGGCGAGACAATGTTTGAAATTGACATCGTTGATTCGGGGAAAAAGAAAAAAGGCAGGTAGATGCCAGTTACAAAGAAATTTTACAAGGCCAAATTCTGTAGGAAGGAGTTACAGCGACTTTTTCACAGGGCGCAGTTACAGGGAGGTGTTACAGGGGCGCAGTTACAGGAAGCATTTACAACATTTGACGTCAATGGACTTTTTTTCCATTTACGGCGGAAATGAATTATAGTCAAAAAATGAGGCAAAAACAAAATGACGCACCCAGGAATCGAACCCGCGACCTTCTGGCTACTAGTCTAACTCTCTAACCACTACACCATGTGGTGTAGTGGTCGCCACTGTTAAATAATTTTTAACCACTACACCATCACCACATGGTGTAGTGGGCATGGTGTAGTGGTAAGATGAAGAAAATCGACCACATGGTGTAGTGGGCATGGTGTAGTGGTAAGATGAAGAAAATCGACCACATGGTGTAGTGGTTAGCGCGTTAGACTAGCAGCCAGAAGGTCGAGGGTTCGATTCCCAGCTGCGTCATTTTGTTTTTGCCTCATTTTTTGACTATCAACTTCAAAGTCAACTATCTCGCCATTGTTAAATAATTTTTATATACGGTTTTTTGCAGGTGTTAGAGGGACTAAAGCTCTGTATTTTGATAAAAAATTAAATTTCTAGCATTTTGTTAAGATGAAAAAAATCGACTTTGAAAACTTCAAAGTGAAAAATAAAAATGTTAAAATATGCGAATTTCAAAATTTTTTTACAGGATTTGTTCAGCTTTCCATCAGCTATCACCTAAAAAAATCCCATCGAAAAATCTTGTTATTCATCCGATATATGATCACAAGTTTAGGGTAAAGTTTAATCCTTTTTTCTAAGAGCCCTCCTACACTTCACTCGCAGGGCTTGCGAGTGACACGCGAGTAGACCCTTCCAGGACTAAAATTTACTCGCATGATGGTTTTTCGAAGGTTTCACTATATGGAACCTTCGAAAAACCATCATGTAAGTAAATTTTAGCCTTGGAAGGGTCTACTCGTGTGTCACTCGCAAGCCCTGCGAGTGAAGTGTAGGAGGGCTCTAAGGGTCATTTTTTCAGTTTCAAGGTCCAGACCCAGGGTCAAAAAATCGACTTTTTCAAATCAAGTTAAATCACTTTAAAAATGATTGGAAGATGATCAGAGTAATGAAAAACAATGAAATAATTCATTTTTGGATCAAAACGAGTCGATTTAGATAAGGTTTTCAACTTCCTTATACCTAAAAATGTCAAAATTCAGCATTTTCACAGCAGTATTTTGGTCATATCTCAGCTCCCTGAGCGAATTTTTTGATGCGGAAAAAAGCATTTGATAGCTGGAAATGCGCTCTACAACTTTTCTAAACATCATAAAAATCACGCATGCCCGGATCCATGTCAAAAATGCATATCTTCGTCAAAAATTAGGATATGTCGCAAAGATTTGCGATCAACTTTTTTTTGAAGTGGAAACTTATTATAGGTGTCTATATAAAAGTTGTAGGGCAGAGTCTCAGCTTTCACATGAGTGGTCGATGAGCTCACAATTCAATCACTACGAGGAGTTATGACCCTTAGAAAAAAGGATTAAACTTTTTATGTATTGATATCGCTATAACTCCATGGTTTCTTCGAGAGGGCCGCTAAGACCGGTTCCAAAAATCTTCTTATTGTATGATCTGCAAAACTGCATAAGACTTTTAGTTAAAAGTGTGTGACCTAAGTTGTGTGTTCCTTGTTAGTTATTTTTGTCCAAAAATGAGTTAAAAATACATTATGAAAATCGATTTATTGAAAAAATTTGCACAGAGCTTTGGTTAAAATTATCCATTACTCTATTCGGTCCAACCACATTTGACGTCGTAATAGAAGGAAAGCATCGCCTGAGAAAACCCAATATCTTTTGAATAATAATGAATTTTTTCAAGGCATTTCGGTAAACTGGTAAAAGCACCAGAATTCCAGGTGGCAAAAGCGCAAAATAAATTTCAAATGACATCATTGTTAGCATTATAGTGCTATTAAAATAATTGGTATAAAACAAATAGCTCAGAAGTGCGGCGAATGATGGAAGCGCAACAAATAAGATTGAATGAATTGCTACTGCCAACATGCATAATAACATGAGTCGGAACATGGCCTTGGATTGCTCAGACAAATTATATTTGAAATATAAGAAAAGAGATGCGAGTAGCGCGGCACAGCAAATAAGCCCACATATTAAGAAGCTACATATCGTGACTATCATAGAGGTTAGAGGTACCCTGTTCTTCAATAGTATAAATTGTTGGTTTTGCAAGTCAAAAGATAAGTTCGCCAAAAAATTTGCTCTTGCTATCTCGTTTTCTTGGTTATGGTATAGATTTATGGAAATAAAATCTTGAAACATCGGAAGACAGATGCCAGCCCATATAAGAAAAATCAAAAGAAAATGCAAGGAAATAAATTTTGAAGTTTCCACCAATTTTCGCAGTAACCCAATAAATCCTCCATTGTCGTCGACTTTCAATTGTAAATAGGCGTATATTGCAGCAAGTACTATATGGTGGTCCAATGGGTTGTATAGTGGTGTTTTTAAGAATTTCTCAGCTTTCCGACAAGATTTTTCTACGCGGTTTTTTTAGGTTGTACATTATTAAAGTTGCTCCTTCCGACTATACCAGTTCACTCGTCACTATTGCTTTCTTGGCTACCACTTACGCTTAATGTGGTATGGAATTGGAGGTAGAACTTGTGATACAGTTTATTAGAGGAAAGGCTGGAGCTAGTTCATTTAGTTGCCGCGTCTTAAAGGACCAAGGGCCTATAAATCTATTTGGAAAATGCAAAATTTTTTGTAAAATGTTGAATAACTTTTAAAGGGAGGGAACCATTTATTGCAAAAATAATGTTTTTAGAGAAAATTTTAAAAAAAGTATTGTTGTGAAAAAAATTGATTTTCTCGGCAAGGACATTAGCAATTTGAATAATTTTTTAAAAAAATATTATCTACGAATCGAGAGCTACAATTTTATGCAAAAATTTAGCCGTCGAGAATGCGTCGTTTATTTTAAAAACATGTTTTTATAGAGCAGCTCTTCAAAAGGGTGTGTAGCTCGAAGTCTTTGTCCGATTTTCATGGTCGACCCCTCAAACGATTCCTCTCGATGAGGGC